>CAJVPS010000690.1:0-20877 GCA_910591765.1 Ambispora leptoticha | reverse complement strand
TATGGGAGGATTACCGCCAAACCAACGAGTAGAAACATCACACATTACCCCGGATGGAAATATCACAACCACGACGATAGTTACAATTAAATTGAACTGTCACAACAACAAATCCTACAAATGGGGTTACAACTACATCGGTCTTTACGGAAATTGTTCCAGTGACAACCGCCGCCAATAATTCTAATGATAATGCAACAGTTACCTTTCAACAAATGGAACCGAGTTTCACTCCAATGTCGCCGAAAATATCATCAATCCCGATTAACATCCACCTGCAAACAGCATCAACAACAATAACATGGTGACTAATGGAATTAATAATTATGCCGCTTCAAACATGCATTCTTCAGGAAGTAACAATACAACGAATTATAATTCGCCAGACATTAATAGAAGAAATAATCTGGCACCATCTTCTTCATCCGCTTTCAATCATCATTCAGCAATGGGTAACTCAATAAACAGTCCGCAAGACAGGCGCTCGCCTAATAGTGCATCATCTAGTCGTAGAAGTACGAGGAGTAGGACTCCCTTCGTAATACTACTTATAGTTCAATATAATTTGATTATAAAATTTATATAATTTTATATAATTATTAATATATATTTCTTAAATTATTATTTAATAATAAAAAATTCTTTTATATTTCTGAATTTATTATTATATTTTAACTTCTCAAAATTAAGATATAAAATAATCTTATCAATTAAGTCTTTTATAAGTATAAAAAAATATATAATTAATAAATTTATATTTGATTAAACAAAGTCAATATTATTTAAGTTAATATGAATAGATATATGTATTAATATCTAATTTACTTATATAGATAATTATAATAATCTTATAGAATATTATTTTGCAAAAAAAAAATAATATCAAGCTGGATTTTATAAAAATTAAAAACAAATATATACTATTAATTTATATATTTTTCAATTTTTAATCATCTTGTAATTTAATATCAGAATATAATTTAATAGTTTTAATAAAAACAGATAATTATTAAATTTATTATTTAAAGATATCAAACTATTTTCAAACAACGTATAAAAATCTTCTTTTTTTTAAAATATAGCTTGAGTTAAAAAATCTAAAAATAAAATTCTTTTTATTTTCTATTATTATTGAATTTATAAATTAGAAAATATATTCTTATATTAATTTTTTATATCAAATTCTGCAATTATTAATATTATAAATTATTATAAATAATATAAAATATCTTGATATTTAATTTAAAAATATATTTAACTTATATACTAGTATATTATTCTGATCTGATAATATATTAGCTTTAATAAATAAATTTTACAGAATATAATTCATATAAGAATTATTATTATTGTAATTTAAAGAGCATTTATTCTTTTTAGATTTATTATTTAATAAGATTATTAAAAAGATTAAAGAGATAAGATTTATAATTTGATTAAATTATTACTTAAAACTCATATTGAGTTTAAAAATAATTACATAAAATTAAAAATATATCAATAAAAGCAGAACAAAATTAATTTTTTAAATATTATAATAATATTATAATTTAGTTTTTTTATAATTAAATAAACTAACTTTTTATTAATATATTAAAATATTATTTAACAAATTATTCTATTTAATTTTGATTTATAAGTTTTTCAAAGATATTTTCAATATGGTGCAAACTATTTGTACTTATCAAAAATGTAGATCAGTCCAAAATTTTAAATAATGATCTTCACATATCCTTATTTACATAATTAAATTTTATTGACTAATGTACATGTGACATTAGTTACATGATTTAATGTTATTAGTTAATATGACTTATAATATACTCATCTTTCAAAGAAGATGCACAAACTTGATATTGCTGAGATTTTTTATACAATTTTTAAAGTTTATTCACAGTAAAAAAATATATGAATTCTAAATACTATTCATAATATTTTATTGAATTTTATTTAGTACAAAAACAAATATTACAAAGTTTAGATATTATCTAATTTATCTAACTCTTCAAGAATGTTATCCAGAATTCTTCTGTAAGATTTATACTTTTTTATAATATATTCTACTGGTTTTCTACTAAGACCTTTCTTATAAAGATCCATATAATGCCAGCACTTTCTTGAAAACCTTCTAATAGTTATCAAAAATACTGATTCAAGACTTTTAGGTACTGTTCTTTGTAATCTCTCTCATGAATAATTATATTTGTCATATGAATATCTCTTGATAAAATTTAACTCACAGTGAAATTTTGGGAAGAAGATGTATTTATAATCTGCATTCTTGATTAATTCTTTAATTACACTTTTTTGAGCAAGAAAATCAGGCTTCAGAGATATTACTTGACGTGCACAACAAAAAACTCTTGAAGCGTCTCTGATCTTTTCTCTATATTTTTTACATTCTAATACTAATTCTTTTGATAATTATTTTTCTCATTCTATTAATACTTACTTAATTTCTTTAGGAATATTTCAAAGTTTCTCATCCAGATATATTTCTGGGAAGACTATTGATTATAACTGATTATTTGATCTAAAAGAAGTATCATACATGAATAGTTACTTTTCATCTGAACTTAGATTCATTCTGCTTACAATTAAAATATCTTTGCTAAATGCAGTGTGATTAGAACTGTTATCAAAAGCAAATACAGCCACATAATTTAGATACAATATCTCAAAAATTAGAATTACTTTACATTTAATTTGCTCAAGAAGATGTTCTACTATTCAATAACTATCTTGATTTATACTGGATCTTAAATAACATTGTGCTACTTCTGCTATATCAAAATATTTTTCTATATCATCTTATTGTAAGCATAGATATTTATCGATTTTAGTTAGAAATTTACTAATTATAATTAACCTTCTGTTTTCTTTTTTTCTTAGTAACCAATTTCCATTCTCAGTTCATATGCCATATTTGCCATCATTCAAATAAAAAATATATTTATTATGAACTACAAGAACTCTCTCTTTCTCTACTTCAGGTAAACTGAGACATATCTGATCTATAAATTCACCTTCATATTTTGACATATACTTCTCATGCTCATATATTTTTTCTAAAAATTCTTTTCAATATTGTAAGATGTCATTTCTTTCATGCCCATCATAATATATGCCTTGATAATATTATCAGAATGAATAACCAAGAATCTTGAGTTATCTTATTATAGTCATAAGGCTAATAGTTTTTTTCTTTATTATTCTAATATTAGGAAATAATTCATGCTCAACAAATTTTTTAAATGTGACTGGCATGATACTGAAATTTTGGTTTCTAATCCAAACATGACACCTCTTTGCAATGTCTTTATCATTGACTATTCTAATTATTTTTTAGTATTTTTCATATTTAGATATTGAAAGCTTATCATTAAGTAACTAATACTTTGCAAGATACTGGATTCTTCACACTTTCCACATATTATCACCAATAAAAATCTTTTGGGCAATCTTCAAACTAATATTAATTCTTTCATGTTCATTATTATTATTTAACAAGATAAGATATTCAAAAATAGCTCTTTTATAATTATACTCGAAGATGATTAATTAAGTATGTTATTTTTCTAAATGCTCTTTTAACTCTTGTCCTCTTTTTATTCAACAAGTATACAGATCAATAACCTCACTTTTTGAATTGCTTGAAGTTTTATTAGACTCAGGTAATTGTAAGTCTATAACTTGAGCATCACTTGAAATTTCATTAGGCTTAGATAATTATAAATCTATAGCTTGAGCATCACTAATATTAAAGAAAGTGATAATTTTTTTAGTTCCAGCTGCTACTTTAGTGAATAAGTCATTTGACTTATGTTTATCATAATAGATTAACTTTGGTATCTTGCTTGTCATGTATGAGTCTCACTTCTTTTTTTCTAAATGATTATTATTTTTTCATACTAAACTGAGTTCTTTTAATTTTGTATTTATTCTAATTGTGATTTCTATATCCTTTGCATTATCACATTCACTATCATCATCATTATCCCACTCTCTATAACTAATATCTAGTCCATTAAATTCATTTACTTCAATATCATGATTAGCTATTAAAGTGGTGTGATATATTTTTTTATACAGTTCTGTCATATTTCTAGCTTGATCTTTAACTTTTCTTTTTTCTTTAGAATGAAGAGATATTTTTTTATTTTTACATAATGTAATCTTAATCTAGCATATAATTGGTGCTTGGATAGCATTATAGGATTTGAATTATATAATATTATATAACAAAATTATATCATGATAGTTCATTAGAGGATTTTTATATATTTTAAGTAAGAATTATTTGTCTTTGTCTCTAATTAATCCTTTGATCTAATATATATATATATCTCATCCTCTTAATAGTTCATTTATAGAATAGAGCACAGAAAGAAATGGCAAGATTTGAATATCTTGCCATTAAGTTATCAAAGATCAAAAGTAAGTAGATTTTATTTATTAAATATCCTAATTTTTTATTATTTATTATTATTATCATCATGATAGATAATAATAATAATAATAATCTCTTAATATTTTTTTTACTTAAAATAAATTTATTTATTATAATAATAATTATCTCTTAATAATTTTTTTTGCTTAAAATTTATTTAAATTAGATATGAATGAATTAATTCACAAATAAAAGGATCTAAAGCTAAGTATAAAAAGTCTTAATATTCTTATTATATTATACATAGAATATATTTCTCTTACTCAAATAATTCCATACTTTTTTTTCAGAATAATATACTGTGATGAGAAGGTTATTTGGTATGGAAAATCACATCTTCAGAATAGGTAGGCTTGGTTTTAGCCTAATAAATCTGTAAGAACAAAAAAATTAGAAGCTTCAACGAGAAGTTAAAACTCTTTTGTTCTCACATTTTTTCAGATTATATGAATGATATATTACATAATTATTAATTGTCAAATACACCACTATCATTAGAATTAAATAGATCTAAAATAATAAGAACTAATATTTTAGTAATGTATGGTATACAGGAAGGTGACTAAAACTTTTTTAAGCGTTATTATCAAAAATCCTCTCACTAAAAGTATTGAATTGCTTGTGCAAGAAAATATTGAGATGACAGTTAATGATTGGAAATTAGTAACTTCAATTATTAGATTAAGCATAGTTTTTTTGGATAATGAACCAGACAAACTTTAATTATTAAATTCAAGTATAGATATTATTGATAATAGGTGAAGCCAGATAAACTTTCAATTATTGGATTTGAGTGTAAATATTATGGATAATGGGTGAAGCTAGATGAACTTTAATTATTAAGATATTGCTAGATGATGAGTAAAGCCAGATGAACTTTAATTATTGGATCAAGCATAGGTATTATTGGATGATGAGTAAAGTCAGATGAATTGCCAAATAGTTACTTTTAATTCTAATAATGAGATATGCAAAATTTTGTGTTTCATTTTGGAGTCAGCTAAAGTTAGAATATTTGAATGATAATTAACTAATATAAACTGATTAAATTGTGAACAAGAATTAAAATAGGTGTCATGCATTAAAAAATTTTAAAAAAAAGAAATCCGAAAGAGAAAAGTGCAAGAAATAGATATCTAAAGATATCTTAAAAAATATCAAATGATATCTGAGAATTTATTGTTATTAGAAAAGCAATCACTTAAAGATTTGATTGAAAAGCCATTCTGAGAATGATGAGTTTATCACACTTTAATGATCTGTGATTATGTGATCATGTTATCATGTGATAATGTAACTTTAACAATTGCTGATTGGTCAAAACCCAATTGATCAGTATCTGAAAATTAAAGAATAATAATAAAAGTGGTTGATTTTATATCTTAATAACTTTATATAATATAATATAATTTAAAAAACTAAATCATAAATCTGAAAGAGAAGAACTTAATCTATCATATTTATGGTTTAGTTTTTTAATATTACCAAAATTGGAAGATTAGATACAATTTGAAATTATGTAAATTATATGAAAATTGTTTGATAATTATAGATGGCATGAACCATAGATACTATATTTTTTTTTATAAAAATATTGCTAATTATATACTTATTTATTAGATAAACTCTTTTTATTAATTCAAAACAAATCACTGACAAATCTTATTTAAGCAAAGAAATATGTAATAATTTGAATGAAATTAATTATACTTGCTAACTTTTTATAAATTATAAAAGATAATATTAAAGTTTAATATTTTAAATATTTAGCTTTATTCTTATATCTTTTATTCAAAGTGAATATTATCATGGATTTAAGTGCAATGAAAATGTATATACATTATATGTTGCATGTATCTGAAAGCATTTTTCAAATGGGATCCCGTTTGAACAACATGGCAATATCTGATAGAAAAAGTGTGGAATGTTACTTTCATTAACCAAATCAAGACTACATCCATACAAGAATCTTTCTAATTTACTTACTCGAAGTCTTCAATTATTTAAGATCAACAAATAAAAGTGTTTCCGCCAGTTCCAGTATGATGAACACCTTGCCTATACTGGAGAAAATAACCAAGTCTTTTATTTTTCTTCGACTCAATATAAGCTAACACTAAGCGAATTGAAAAAAATTAAAGAGCATTTCTCTGCTACAACAGATATGTTACAAATGGCTAATTTAAAATAGTATTTCAGCCAAAAAGGAATAAAGTACGGCCGGCTTAGAACAAAAGATGGTCATTACATTGGATCAAAATGGATCCATCGAAAAAAAGATTGGTCAAAAATTAATTATACTGTTATGGTATGTTTATTTATTTGAAATTTATATTTTAAATTTTCACTCATCATTAACTTAATTTTTATTAGATAAAAATAGAAGTAGATATTTATGCAAGCTATCCGAAACGACCAGCAGTATTCGAAGTCCAAGATTTCTATCCATTCTTGAGTATTATTTAGTTTGAGTTCGAACAGTCCAAACAATGCTAGCATACATTCAGTGGAACATCAGCTGTTGGTGAAGAGGTTGGCGTAAAAACCTTTAGCCGGTTGGATGCACATGAATTTATTGATGCATCTGCCATCAATCATTTATTGAGATAAAGAGGTTGATAGTGAATACATGTAAACAAAATTCGTATAATCAATCGAATTTGATTGATATCGTAAGATACATGCACACAAAATTCCCAGATTTTACATCTTGTCCCCATTTGGACATAACACGGATGAAAACTTGAACGATTTTTTTTCATAGGGATACTATTCTATCCAAAGTTACGTCGCCAGTCGATACATCGTCGGGAACTGGGAGATCATTGACAGTTGTAATGTTTAAGATTCATTTTTTGATGATAATATGGGCTAATTTCAATAAATAAACCAATATTTATACTTATTAGATATTATAAAAATTTTTCGAACATATTTCTTCAACTGAACACCCATATTTATACATTCCGATTTCTAAGAATTCGACAGCCTTTCTTATTCCTCCCAAGACTTTGCTAATGCAAAGTATCATTATTGAGGTTGTGCAGGGACCGGAAAAATGCTGATATATGCAGTTATTAGTTTTTGTTTAAGAGGCATTTTTCATAAATAAACGAAACGATAATTTTGTTCAAATGAAATAGGGATAATCATTCAATAATTATAAAAATTCCTTTTGATACCAATTTATTCCATTTTACTTCGCTTTGTTTCAAAACTCCGATATATATATATATATATTCGTGCACAAGAGTTTTCGAAAGATTTTCGAAATGGGAATATATAACAAAATTATGGATGATGGTAAGCAAAATCTTTGCCAAGAATTGTTATAATAACGATAATAATTCATATATATGTATATGATTAATAAATTCAATTTCGGAGTAAAACGAAATTTTTTCAACGGGATTTTTCCGTGTCCCTGGTGTTGTGACCCTTTACATACAATGTTTTGATGACTCATGCATCTTCTAATGTTAGTCTGAATACATGTACTTAGAGATGTATCGGTTCGGTTTGAATTTGGTTTGAAACCAGTTTTTGAGACCGGTTTCAGTCCGGTTTGTTCTGTTTGGTTTGGTTAAACGAGCCGAACCGAACCACCACATCACATATTAATTCATGTGATTTGCAATAATAATTCCGATTCCGGTTTTTCTTTGTTAAAAAGAGTGTCAATAAACGTAGTTAAAGATGGAAATGTTTATTTTGTGTTATGATAACTTTAATTCATATTTTGTGAAATAGTCATCCAATCTTTTTTTGTTCCCACACTGTACATACACATGTACATGTATTTGGATGAATTGGCGCATCATTCACATTGGCAGAAATCTCGGTGTTTTCCAAGAAGACTAAATGTATAAATATGGGTGTTCAGTTGAAGAAATACGTTCGAAAATCACTTATAGTATCTAATAAAGCTAATAAATATTTGTTTATTCACTGAAATTTGCCCATTTCACCACCAAAAAATGAATCTTAAACACTACATCTGCTTTCTTGCGTTCTTTGTCACTTTCCTCTTGACAATCAATGGTCTCCCAGTTCGCGACAAAGAACCGATTAGTAAACCATCCAAGGTTGGCGTAACTACGGATAGCGTAGTATGGGGGACGTAACTGAGTAATTTTCAACAAGTTGATATTCATGGAGAGACTTGGTGTAATTCGAAAATTTAAATAGGAAATTCTAAAAATAATTGTAATTAGTTTTAGAACAATTTATTTCAGACGTTTGAAAAGATAACATATAGTATATGCTAGTTTCCTTCAGATTTTATTCGAACTCATAAATTTTAGATAAACTTACGAATATAAATATCATATAATTCGTTCTTTATAAAATGCTTGTTCCTATCGTTATTATCCATACATGGCTGCTTTTCTATTGTACATGCTTATGACTATTCCTGCTTTCTGAAGAAGATTATTAGAACGTATTGAGACATCCGTCAAAAAGGATATTCTGTGTTCCAAGCATATCTTTTTTGTGTTCTTCAAGAGCGGGCGAAGTCTAAATACACCCATTAATGCACAAGTATTATTTAAAAAAAAATAGAATTAGCATATTACATATAATTACTATATCCATTATTTTTAAAAATAAGTAACGAGATCGTTATGTTAATACATAATCAACTCTCTAAGATGACTTGAACAACACGTATACAATAGTAGAAATTTGATTTATCGAGGAGCATTTTATATAAACTTTCCTGTCTTTCGTTTAATTCCAATGATCAATATCTGCATTGTCTTGAAGGTACCATACACACCCACCTACAATAAAAAATGGTAAAACATAGTAAGATACGGCATTTAATATATATACAAATTTTTAATTTTTATCAATAATTGTTCATTTTTGTATCAAGGTAATAACGATAACTTATAATAATAGTTTTATATATATTTTTTGGATTTTTTCTGAAAAATATGTGAAAATGTCGGTTTATCGTTATTATCTCTTATATATACCTATTTTATCTACTCATCAAACCTATCTGATGATGCTGATAATATCATTTACACATCACAATGATATTGTTAAAAAATCGAAATAGATGATACTCCAAGTAACGAGCCAGAGAATATGCCATTTGACTCAGCTTAAAATCAGAATAACACCTTTCATCCTCTGTTATCTTGTGGCGCAACGCCACCGTCCTACGGTCCAATAATCATCGCGGTTTATTCCGGTTTTTCTATAAATCATTAAATCCCTAAAATATAGGCCTTCAATTCGTTAACCACGAAAGAAATAAAAGCTGGAGCGCTGTTTCGATTTATTATTTATTTTCAAGCCACATATTACTTGTCTAAAGCTATTCTTATATAACAGTTTGGTCATTGACAGTTATTTAAATTATACATATTAATTTAGTACAGTTTCGCGGTCCCTAAATCACAAACTGTGAAATTAGCAAGAATCCTAGAATATCTATATAAAATAAAATTTAATGTAATTATAAAATATAAACCGCTGACTGTTCTAAAGGTCAATCCAAGGACTAGGAGCTAGTATAGAATTAGTATAATATTGATATTAAGTACATTTGGCATATAAGATTTCAGATATCCGCACAAATACTTTTTCTCCAACCGATAAAATTTGTAAAAATACCAAAAATAGATTATTTACTGATCTTTCTTGTTTAATTATAAATTTCACATGCCTATTTCATTTCAACTCTGGAAATAAAGAAATCAACACATCATGCAATCTTTCTTAACTTGTCCAAAATTTGAAAAAAATTACCTATATAAAAATGAACCACACACCTATCAGAAATTCTGCAATGCATTCTCTTATTATAAAATAATTCAAATAGAAAATCCACATCAAACATGAAGAATTTGCTTGAAGAAGCAAATATCAAGTGGGCCAAAGTCAGGAAATAAAATAATAACCAAATACTTACTATTATTACACGTTATTATATAACTCTAATTGATATGACACAATACAAATTTTAGATAATTGCAATTCCAGACATCAACAACATTTATATCTAGCTCATCACGAACATCTGAAGAATTGATCAGTATATCAATAATACAAGAAGATAACATATCTCCTAATACATTTACATAAGCAAGCAGTCATCAAGAAAAAAGAAGCCATGGAGAAAAAATTGCTAAATTTGTAATACTTCTCAATATAACTACTGATACTTCAATGAGATTGGATCTAGAAAATTGGATTAAACAAGTAACAATTATAATAACTATACAAAAATAATATCTCATCAATTTGAAATATCATGTAGCAGTACAAAAATGACTAAGAGAATAAAAGCAATAAATATTAGAATAGAATATTATAAAATAATATAACTCATCTGAATGACTCTTTTTTTTGCTCAAGAATCCGAATCTACTTGATTAATTGCATAAATGTATAGAATTTGGCTTTGTTAATAATTAACAAAGAAAAGAATAGATTAAATTAAGAGCTATATGATATCTTAAATAAGTAATAGAAGATAATTATCAATAATACCTGTTCAAATCTTATCTTCAAACTTATCTTATGCTATATCATTCTAATTATAATTAAATATATTGTTACTATTATTCTACTCTTATCCAAAACTCGCCTATTTCTAGAAATGAAATATCATTTCATATAGATAATTATTATTGTCTGGCATTTGTAAAAAGTACTAAATAATTTACTAAAGTATTTTCTGAAAAAGTAATTATCATTTTCAAGATGATAAAGCTAAAGTATCACTAAGAATTCTAATAGTTGAAAGAATATTTTTAACTATATAAAGTAAAAATTAATCAGTAAAAATTCCTGATTACAATTTTCCAGCATCATCAAAATATAAATTAATATCTTTAAGTTATTTGATAATTAATCCTATAGATATTAATAAGAAAATATAATCAGATTATTTAGATATATTTGTGTGATCTGTATTATGATTATTAATATCAATATTAACTTATATATATAATCTTTAAAGAATGCAAAATCTATCTAACTTCAAACTATTATTTATAAATAATAATAACAAATTACAATCAATTATTATTTTATTAATAAATGATAAATCTGATAAAAACTTATAATATTTAAAAAATATATAAGAATATTGTTAATATTTTATTGATAATGATTTAGATTATATAACTATTTATACTTATATCTCTGGATAATCAGCCTATAATTCTATTAAAAGAAATATAATTTTTTTATCTGAAAAGCTTGCTAGAAATTACTCTTTCTCATAATAAATATAAAAATTATTTGCAAAATAAAAAGATAATTAATAAAGAATTAGTACAAGAAAATTTTGCTTATTCTGATCATTATTTTTGTGAATTATGAAGATATAATTAATGAATATTCTATTATATAGAATATATTTCTGATAAGTCTCTATTTATACTTTCCATTTCATGAAATTGGATTAAAAAATATACTCAAATTTACTGATATTTATTAGATATTTGAAAATATAATAACTTGAACTATTATTAATCAAAATAATATGAAGAAGTTGCTCTTTTATTAATATTAAATAATGGATTTCTTTTACCAGTAACAAAAGATTTTAATAATTATTTTTTAATTCTAATTCATATTCTAAAGTATTTGAATATATTGAAAATTCCAAAGTTTGATCAGTATTATCTATTAATATTAGATGATTTATATTAATATTTGTGTTATACTATATATAATCATTATTTTCCAACATTAATATTTATAGCTCAACACAAAATTTTTTTCACAAATTATCTTCATTTAAAACCAACCAGAAAAAACATATGAAGATATTTCTACTCAATATTCATCTTGAAAAATAAATGATTATTTTAGAAATGCAATTTCTGATACTAAATAGAATATAGCATCTCTATTATTTTTCTATATTTTTTCTATTTTTTCTATATTTTTTTCTATAATTTTTTTAATAAAAAATAAAAAAATTGAATTCATATAAGTATAATATAATAGTTATAACAAGTTATGTGAGCGTGATTTCTAAGCCAACCCCTACCTCCCTATCATAATCACGTGATTTTGGACAATCCCTTAATCAAATTGTTAAAGGCAGAAGGCTCTGCCTTTATCTTACATGCTCCAATTAAATAAAATTAAAATTAACCTTTTATTTTGTAAACTGATTTCTTTTATTTTCAAACCTTGCACACAAGTAATGAATAACCTTTACTCAAAATAATCCTGTGATATTGTTGACCAAAACTAAGTCCAATCTTCAATTTTACGTGTTGTCGATTTTGGTTAGCTGAAACCGCCTGGGTCATTGCTCCTGAATTGAACCTTAATAAACGCGTTATTTTGTTATAGGTAATCAGAAACCTTCTCGAAACCCCTTGTTGTAGACTCTTTTGTTGCTAGTAATCAGAAACTCCCATTTCGCCCTATTAAAATAGAAAGAAAGATCGATTTGCGTACAAATCATCATAGGAAATCTTTAGAACAATAAAGAAACTATTTATTTGTAAAAAAATTCAGTCTTGCTCCTTTACTTTACCTTGCCGCACTTGTCTATTAAATCCATTAATTCCAGGAGGTGCGCAACAATATTGCTTGTCTCTCAGTCTTCTAAAGCTACCCTTGTCTACAGTTTGGCCATTAACAGTTATTTAAATTATGCATGTTGATTTAGTACAGTTTAGCGACCCCTAAATCACAAAGTGTGAAATTAGCAAGGATTTTACCATAAAGAATATCTATATAAAATAAAAATTTAATGAGAATTTAATGTAATAATAATATTAAAGAAAAATTATTATAAACGATATAAAATGCGAATTCAATAAAACAATCTTAAATATTATTATGATGAAGTAGGGAAAAATGTACGAAATGTGAAATCACTACGAATTTTTTAATGAAAATCAAAATCGTAATATAACCCAAAACTGCTAACTATCTTAAATCTGAGCTCTATTCTGGAGAAAGATGAGCTAAGATGTATACAGCTAAATTTTTTATGGCTGGTATCTCATCTAAATCAAAGTATTAAAAGTGACATGCAGTAATAAGGAATGTTCTTCAAAGTTATCCCAGCCTTGCCACTATTTTATATTTACAACTATTTGACAACGCAAAATATGAATAACACTGCAAATGTAAGTGCAAAATTGAGTGATGCTTTTACTGAATGTTTCCCTGAGATCGATAATATTCTCAAAGAACATTTCTCTGATCTAAATCGGGAAAAATAAAGTTATCGACAAGGTCAAAATTAAAAGAGTATAGATAAAATCTTTCGCAATATAATGATTTTATTTTTCATTACATTTTTCGTTTTATACTTGTTTGTTTTGAATATGTATGTTACTTTGCAATAATATTAATACTATACATGCAAAAAGAATGCTACAATAAATTCTTAATATTGTACTATATAATATTTATACACAAGAACTTTTTATTTAAAAGATTCGATATTTTGTAACATTATCATGCTCCCCTGTGTTGTTTGTCGTTAACAATGGATAATATTTAAATGTAGAGGAGGTATTGACTTCTCGAAGAAATAGATAAAAATCACCTGATATGTAAATATTCTTATTTTTTTTTATTAAGTTATCTTTTAACCTAAAACCCACTAGTGCAGTGTATACCTGTGGGCTAAAACAGAGAAAATTATGTAGAACATACATGAGAATAAAGCTAACGCAAATAACGCACGAACCTATTGTAGTTTTTCACCGATCGTCCGAGTGATCATACATTTTCATTAACGTTAAGATCTCGCATTCTTTTTTGGCATGACAATGCAATGGCTAAAATGAGATAAATAATGTAACTACTATTGGCAAGTTTTCTATTAACTGTATCACAATTAGATTTTTTCCGAAATACAGTTTTTTATTGACTCGATTTATCACCTAACTATAAAAAGAAATAACATAATATATGTACGGCGACAATCTTGTATGTGAAATTTAAATACATGTAGAATTTCAAATAAATGCCATTACATGTATCTTCGGAGCTTTTTTATTTTCGAGTCTATTAATGATTATAATGATTGTAATGATAATGACGATGTGCAGCTCACTATTAAAATGATAGGATTAGGAAATTTTTGAACGGGATAGTTTTTATGATTTAAAAGGTATTCTATAAATCGTGCGACTATTCCAATATTTGAATTTCATTTATGAAAAATAGTAGTATGAAGAGATTTTTGTTTTACACATGACGTATCGTTCGGTCCTACATTTTACATAAACTCCCGAAAGGGAGCACTAAAAATGCATCATTGTAAAAAGGAAAATTCATACAAAAACAAGTAGCATGTCATTTTTTAATAAATAAACATAACAAGAATGGATAATGACAAAGAAAAGTCGGATTTTAAAACTATTTGAATAGCTCAAACATAATTTTTTAAATAATTATTTGGTGCGTTTTTAACGAAAAAAGTTTCTTCAATGAGACTTTTTAATCTAGCCAATTTATCCACGCATAATGTCATAAAGCACAGATTGGGAAAAAATAACTCTTCAGTGTTCCTATGTTTGCTTTTGTGTTTATGTTCATGAAAACGGATAAATTTTCATCAAATATATATTTTTATATGAAGAAGGATCTTTCGGTCGTTTCGTGTCACTTTGCATAAAGCGTTGCCCCTTATTATTTCATCATTTTTTTTTAATACATAATTTTATTAATTTTCCGCTATTAAATAATAATCACTGATAAAAAAACTTCTCTCTTTAGTTACTTACCACCAGGGTAAAGATCTACCAGAGATATTCATCTATTTCTTGTCTCACGGATTCCAAAGTTAACTTCGAATTTAGATCATCGAGTGTGTCGTCATTAATTAGATTTTGATAGATGCGGACTAGGATGCATGCCTGCATTATTCGAAATATTAAATATCTTGTTTGAAAGAGATTATTAAATTAACAATTTTCTTTTTAATCAATCGTAAAAATCATAATGATGACGTATTCATGCATCTTTCTAAGCCGAGAAGGATGGCACCAACCTATATGCATATATTAATTCTGCATTACAAATTCTGATGCGGTTTATGCAGTATTATCGTTATGCAATTTACATAAATCATTATCCCTATGTACATGTTACGAAATTTAAACTTTTATACATGTGCGTTTATCAGGTGATAGCAAATCTTATTTTATGCGTATCTCGAATTAGACAAGTGATTTTAAGAAAGTAATAAAATTGGAAAAAAAGGAATATGATCAACTTTTCATCTCAATAATTCCATTCTATTGATTGATCATAATAAATACAAAATATAATTTCAGAATATTTTCTAAAGATTAAATAAAGATTTTAGCAATTTTAAAGCGCTAACGTTAAATTTTTTATTTAAGATGCGTAAGATAATGGGATATTGTGCATTATCTATTCTTTATTTATACAGTATCTTATGTAATTTGTGTCATAATGTGAAAATTACAGGCCCCGTTGCGGTGCAATATAATATTAATGATGGGGAAACAGCTAAAACGTTTAACCGATATTAAAAGAACAATCTACCTTGATGATAACTTCTTCAATGAGTTATGATTTTTACCTTTTATTTGAGGTATTGAAGTTTTTAATTTTAGTAATTCACGAAATGTGTAGAATAAAGATGATTTTCAAGACTAACCTTCTTTGATGATTGACTTTCATTTTTGGAGATAAAAGCTCGTCCAATCCAATGCAAAATTGATAAGAAATTTTTTCAACAGCCTTTTGCTTTGAATATCTTGTAGGTTTCCTTTCTTCAAGGACCAAATATCTATCATAAGGAATATGTGAATTGTCATAATCGTCAATGGAGGCATTTAGATTCATGCTGCTAGATTCTATTTTCGCTTCCAATTTGTGAGAAACGATTTGAGATCTTGGTGGAAACCATTCATCCAATGGTTCTTTAGAAATCTTGGATTTTTCGATTTCAACCTTTTTTTCAAGAAAGCTTAGGTTCGGCGGCGAAGTTTTGTCAGAACGAGATATGAGACCCATGTAGAATGAATATGGGGTTGTAGAATTGCTGACGTTGGATTGATAGAGATACATATTATAAAAAATAGCAGTGAATGCACGAAATTGAAACTTAATGTATTTTTAAACAAATAATTTGTTATCTTTTAATTTCTTTGTTTTGGAAGAAATGAGTATAAAAATAAACCAACTTGTTTGTCTATAAGTATGAGCAACTCAAGAAAAATTTAGTATTTACTTAACGTTGTATTTTAATTAATAGTATCAAATTCTAGAATTATTAGGAAGGATACTACTTTTATTTATATATCTTTTGAATTTATAAATATGCCGAAACGCGCGTTAATTACATACCGATACATGCTATTCTATTGGAGATATAAATAGCACATAACATCAAAATTTTCCATTCATCAATGAATAACTTGATTTATTTGTAATAATGAATGATCCATTAAAATCCTTGGAAATTAATTAAAATGTAATACAGCACTTAATGGTAAAGATAGGAAAAATTATAACGAAACGAGATACATTTAACAGATACTATAATAATTATAAAGAAATTTTCATCATCGTACGTTAATGAAAGTTTAAATAATAATATAAATAAGACAAAACTATAGTCTTCAAATCATTAAACTAAGTGATTACATGCATTTATACGTAGAAAGAAGGATAGGAAGCTAAAAATTTACCCGTATTGTCATAGAATACAACACCAATCGTATTTTTTGCCTCTTGTTCACCAAAACAGCTGGCGTCCGAGAAAAAAAGACTTTAATTCTATGAAGAATAGATAGATAGAATATGGGTAATTAAGTAACGATATATATATCTGAAATGGTTCGATCCTTATAGCAAAAGAATGTTTGTTATTTTAGTTTACTATTTTTTGTACATTCTTATTGATTAGGTAGAACCAGCCATTATGATTTTTTTTGTTTACTTACATTTCTTTTATAAGATGCATTAAACGATTCACAATGCATAATAAATTGAACTGTGCGTGATATCATAATACTCACGTCTTACTTTATTACTGCGGCTTTTTCATTGCATAATTTAGAAACCCTTCGGAGAATTTGTATGCAGTATTTAGTTATAATAAAATGGGACTTTATTATTCAACCGGACTTATTGGGGAGTATATGTATTTAACAAGATACATGTACATGAAAAAAATGTACATACATGTAGTCTATTACCCAATTTTTGTTTTGCTCCAAAATTGGTTTAATTTTAAGACACTCAAAAATTGTTCTATCTCCTCATGAACATTATAAACGCCGTTGCTAATCGTCGCACTTTTCTCTGGAATGGCTGTCGTTGTTGGTGCTGGTGAGGAGTTGAAGTAGATATACTAACATCGAAATCTGTTTTTATCACCAAGAAAAATATTGAATTAAGGAATGTGGTAGAACCTAAATGTTTGATATATTTAAAATCAATCTGAAATTCATTTTGATTGAATATAAAAATAAATACATTTTTTCATCTCATCAAGTTCTTTAGTTTCCGTTTATCTATTCTCAGAAGTTCTTTATTTTTTTCATATACATGTGTTTAGAATACTCTAAAGAAGTGTTGTACTGAAAATGTAAAAAATTCAGTTTCCGTTAAGCTTCATTATCTCTGTAGAGTCAATAAGGCGTCAAGTTCCTCAGCAGTTCTGGAATAGGATTCTAATATTTTTCAATAATAAATTTGTACCATCCGTTGAGATGTCTATCATGGCTTTGTTCATCAAATGGTTGTTTAACTATTTACAAACTAATAGACAACCATTCCAAAAATATGAACTTTCTAACTATACTTTATCTATTTAATTTAAATATCTTATCTAATTGTTCGGAGCAAAATATAGAACATTATATTTTTACAATTTAGTGTAGAAATTATGGTTAAATTCCATTTGATATGCTACATCGCATCAGATTAAAAGTCAATATAATCAAAGAGAAGAACATATTGATCATACTATTTCAATAATTTTGCTCTCAAATTATTATGATTTTCATTTTCTAATTTAAATTATTTATCGAATCTATAAATATAAGATACAAATACAAATTAAGTTACAATATTTCAGTTTTAGAAAATTTTAAGAGAATATATTAAATTATATCTTTTCTAAAATTCATCATTTATTAAAATAATTAAAGTTTGAGCAGTTCAAATTCAAAGACTAATGTGATAAATAATATAAAAGACAACTTAGTTCAAAATCAATAGCAAGATTAATTTATAATATAGCTTAGATCAGGATTTTGATCTTTTAAAAAGTCATTTATTCAGAATATTAATCTCTTGGTTTTAGAATTCATTTGACGAATGGCTTGGCAGTGAGTTAGTCAAGGTCATTTTCTCCTTAATGATAAAAAAGTTAATATTCCTAGTTATGAAGTTAAGCCAACCAGTGTATATAAATTTCATACCAGAAAGAATAATATTCCAAATCATAAAATCCTGAAAGTTTGAATTCTAAATGAATAATATTCTGAATTGCAAAATTTTGAAAGATTAAGATTAAAATTCTAAAATATTATTCTTTCAGGATATTGTTTATTCAAAATATTATTTATTCAGAATTTCAATTCTTTAGAATGTAATTCATTCAGAATTTTAAAGTTTTAAAATATTATTTATTTGAAATTTTATATTTTAAATATTATTTATTTGAAATTTTATATTTCAGATATTATTTATTTGAAATTTTAATCTTTTAACTTATATAATAATAATTAATATTCTGAATTATAAAATTCTAAAAATTTATAACTCAATATATAAAATATAATAACAAGCTTAAATTATAATAAAATAAAATTATTATTATATTTATGAAATATATTAAAATATACTTATCATTTATAAAATTAATAAGTTTAGCTATTAAAAAATCTTTTAAGATTATATTTAAAAAAATCTAGTACAGTAAAAAAGTATAATTTATATTAATAAAGTTTTTTATAGCAGATTTTTATAATAAAAAATTAATCAGTAAATTAAATTAAATAATTTATAAATAAGATAAATAAATTATAAAAAGATAATATTACAAATTATATTTATAAAGATAATTTTATTAGGAATATAGCTTATAATAAGTTTTGATAAATTATTTATAAAAATAAAGAAAATTATAATTATTCTAAAGATTTTCTAATATAAATATTTACAAGTATTATATCAATACAAGACAAAAATAAAAATAAATAAAAAGAAATTATAATTATGAAAATATAATAAAGAAGAAGATATCTTTAACTAAAATAATAAAAACTATAAATTATAGATTCATATGCTTATTGAATTCTTTAATAGTATTTTTTTAACTATTAAATAAATAAAAAGTATATATTAAAAATAATCAAAAGTTTTTATATATAGGAAAGCTTGTAAAATCTCATAAATTAAAATAAATATACTTGGCTTATTTTAAGTAAAGAGCATTTATTATTTATATTTTTAGGTAAGAAAAATATATAATAATTAAATATAAATTATTATAATAGAAGAAATAATTGAAAATAGTTTATCAAGATAAAAAAACTAAAAATAATTATAAGATAAGTATAATTCAAAAGTTTTTTAAGTAAAAAAGAATTATTACTATTCAAGTATATTTACTTTATATTTAAAAGCAGAGATATTTATATATTTTTAAAGTTATATAAATTCTATTTAAACTTTACTTTCAATTTATTAGTAACTATAGTATATATTTATAAATATAAAGTAAGAATCAAGTAATGAACTATAAATTAACAAATAAAAGTTAAAGATAGGATATATATATATATATATAAATTAAAAGATAATATAAATAATGAAATTAAAACTAAATAATAAATAATAAAATAGAATAAATATTCTATAAAAAAAAGATAATTAATAATAAATAAAAATAGAAGAAATTTATTTCAGATTTATATCTAAACTATTTCTAAAATATAATTAAGTTATAGTTAATTTTAAGTAAATTATATATCTACAGTTCTAAAGTATTACTAAAATAAAGTTAAATTATAGCTGAAGTATAATTAAAATTAATTAATATATTAATTAAATTACTCTAAATTATATATTTTCTATTAAGTAATTAATTGATCAAAAATCTTAATTTTCAAAAATTATAAAATTAAAAAAATTTATATTATTATAATAATATTTTATTTCTTTAAGATTAAATTTTAGTAAGACTAATTAAATTCTTTTAAAAATTTCTTTAATTTTTTTATTTTAATATAGTTAGATTATAATAAGTAATTTATTAAAATTATAAGCTTTTCTAAGTTTATATTTATCTAATAACTTATAATAATTTTGATTAAATTATAAGTTTATTTTATTAATAGTGTAATAATTTTTATTGGGTTATCTTCCTTTAGATCTCTTTTAGTTTAGATCTTTATTTTGCACTATCTGTATAACAGATTAGCTTTGTATTATAT
>CAJVPS010000689.1:0-20879 GCA_910591765.1 Ambispora leptoticha | reverse complement strand
TTTAATATAAAAAAATTATAAAGATTGATTAAAATTTGAATAATTTTTATTAGAAGTAATTATTAATTTTTATATTAAAATACAAATCTTTTTGTACTGATCCATAATAATATATATTAATTTAAATTAATTAAATATATATATAATAATTATTTATATATTTAAAGTGAAATTAATCTTTAAAATAAATAATATAAAGATAAAATATAATATAAGAAATATAAAATAAAGATTAAGCCAAAATAAATATAATTCAAAATTATTATAAAACTTTTGATATAAATTAATAAATTATTTATAAAAGAAATTTTTATTAAAATTCAAAATATATAAAATATATGATATTAAAATTATTGATATTAATTTATATTATATTATCTAATATAAATTTATATTATATTAATTAATATAAATTTATATTATATTATTATATATAATTATATTATATATGAATACATAAATTTATTAATTAAATGAAATTATATAATAAATAATATATCTTTATAGTAACTCTTATAATTATAAATCAAATAATTAATTTTATTAAAATTTATAATTTTATTAAGAAATTATTTTTATTTTTATATTAAATAAAATTTATAATTTATAATTTAATATATAATATATTTTTTTAATAAGAATATATAAATTATGATTAGTTTAATAAAACAAATCAGAAATAAAAATAAATATAAAAAAATAAAAAAAATAATCTTTAATTAATTAATTATAATTAATAAATAATTAATAAAATTTTATATGTAGCTCTAGATTATTTGTTAAATTAAATATTACATGGTTAAGTATGAAAAATATTTAAAAATTATATTGATTATTATATAAAAATATGACAGATATGAAAAATCATATTTGTAAAGTAATGGAATAAAACTTTTATTTCAAATTATTTATTAAATTAATTTTCTTTTTGACATATATAATTGTAATATGTATATAATATATAATATATGTATAAATGATAATACATCAAAGAAAAATACAAAAAATTCTAAATCTCAATTAATATAAAAATTACAAATAAATTATTTTAAAGTTAATTATTAACATAAAAATTAATTTTTTATTATGTAGAATTTTCAACAATATTATGATTATGATTATTATTATTAGTCGTAGTATTGTTATCAATAATGTCATTTGTCAGTAATGATGATGGTCCGTTATTTTTTGCAAACGCTGAGAACACGGGTATTCCACTATTTGCTTCAGCGACACTTGGTCTCCTCCACCCACGATCCGACGCAGCACTTCCACGTCTTCGTATCTCATGATTTTCACTATTAACACTATCGATTATTTTATTTGGAAGCAGTGAATTAATATCGAATGATGGAACTTGTCTTTTTGACAATCCTTCAGCCAACGATTTTGCACGTGCTCGAGTGTATCGAAACAGTGATCTTTGTTGTTCTTGAACATTTTCACTTATTTCTGAACTTTGAGATTTGAAAAATGATAATGATGGGACTTTATTATTGTCGTTGTTATTCTTATCATCGTTGTTATTATTTATTGTTATAGGTTCAGACATCATTTGTTCAGATTTTCTTAACGACAAAGTTCTTGGAGTCGTTGGCCTTGTTGTCTCATCCACGTTTGTTCCTGTTGACGATGAGGCAGCAGCAGCAGATTCTTCAGTAATATTGGACTCAGATTTTGATTGTTCTTGTGGTGGTGCTGTTTCTGTTGATTTTTCTTCCTTTTGTTGTTCTTGTTCCTGCTGTTCTTCTTGCTGCTGCTCTTCTTCTTGTTGTTGTTGTTGTCGTTCTCTCTCCTGTTGCAATTGTTGCTGTATTTGTGCTTCTTGAGGCAAGAATTGCAACAGTTGTTTCTTCCTTTGTTCTTGAGCCTCTTGTTTTGCCTTGTAACTCTTTAATTTGACAAAAAATGGTGATGCAGGAGGTAAAGGCAGTGGTGGAGGATTTACACGTGGCGTCTGCTGCGAGAGAACATAAGGGCTTGGTGTTATTCGTGAAGAAGCAGGAGGAAGCGGAAGCGGTGGTGGATTTCTTGTCGTCGTGGTCGTCGATGTTGAACCCAAATTGATTTTTGCCGGGGTAGCTGGTTTTGTTTGCGTGGAGGAAAATGGGCCTGGAATTGTGGTAGCAGGAGGTGAATTTAATGGAGATTTTGGTGTTTGGGAGTTTTTCCGTGAATTCGAATTTGAAGATGATGAAGGAAGTGGAATTTTAGATCCTCCACCACTATTCGGTGAAGTTGGGGGTAATGGCAAGGGTGGAGGACTCAAACGAGCAGGAAGTGGTGGTAAAGGTAACGGCGGAGGAATGTGATTACGTGAAGAAATACGAGATGAGGGTGTAGTTGGGGCGGATTTTGATAGTGGAATTGGGAGTGTCGGAGGAGTTAATTGTGAAGGCAAAACAATTTTTGACGGGCGCTTTTCTTTTGAGGATGTAAATGGAAATGAAGCTGTACTCGAAGATGAAGACGAATATGAAGATGATAATGATTGTGTTGATGAAACACTACGTAATGGCCATCTTTTTTCCCCACTTTGTTGTTGAGTTCCTGAAGAAGTAGATCGTGAGTGCCATTTTGAAGTTGGAGGTGGCAGCGACGGAGCTTTAAGCGATTGCGAATTTCTTGGCGAGTGGTGTTTTGTCTTTGATGTAGTTGGCGTAGAAGATCTGGAGGAAGGTGGTGAAAATTCTGCAGTCATTGCCGTCGTAACCGGTGAATCTGGAAGTGGAGGAATATCTGAGGATGAATTATTATTTCGAGAAAGTGGTTCAGGAGTTGAAGCAGGAGAATTTTCTGTTGAGATTGGTGGTGATGGTAATTTAGTATGGCTGATGTTACTATTATTTTTATGAGCTGAAGAATTACGTGTTGACGATGATAAATAAGAATCTTTTTCCAGTTCTTCTAAAAGCGTCAAGGGTCTCAATTTCATATTTTGACCTGCAATCAAATTCGGTGTTTGTTTAATACGGTCCCTTTGCTGTTCTCGTTGTTGTTGCATGGACAGCGACTTTGAAGTCGGTAGTGATGGGGCGCATTGTTGTTGCACTGGTTTAACTTGTGCGGCAATTAATGTCGCCGATTGCTTAACTTCAGCAATTACACTTGCCAATTTTTTGACTTCTTCATTTACATTCACGTATGGTCTACCACTGCTACTGCTAGTTTCTGAAAATAGAGCCATCGGTTTACTATTGCTTGTGGTCTTTTCTTCGGATATGAGTGTGGATGATGGTCTTGTGATAGTATTTGTAGATGAAATAGTAATGTTTGTAGACGATGTAGAAGTAGCGGGTTTATCATTACTAAGAGATGGTATCCTCTTTTCAATCACCAAAGAAGCGTTATTAATATTAGCAGCAGCATTAGCACGCGACAACTCTTCCGCAAGTGTTACGCGTAATAACTCCTCAGCGAGTGTCACTCCTGCTAATTCCTCCGTGAAAGTTTGTAACTTCGGATCTTCAAAAATGGGGGATGTTAGTATTTCTGGACCGTCCGATGAAGATGGGTCAATGATGATAGTATCTGAGATTGTTAATGATGATGGTAATTGTAATGTAGGCTCAGGGGTAGAAGTTGTAGAACAGGTTGTTGTAGAGTTGGTAGAAGTTGAATCCTCTGTTGGAATAGGTGGTAGTTGTTTTTCACTATCATCATCATCATTATCCGTATCTGGATCTTTCGGAAGAAGTGGTAAATCCTTTGTTGTGGTTTTCAAGTCATCGTATTCAGTAGCAATTAGTTCTGCTAATAAGTAATCACCTTCAATATTAGCGGAAAATTGTTCATGGTTTCTTACTTCATCGATATTATTATTCTCAGATGATGACGTCAATTCTGAGATACCTAATGATGTCTCGGATTCATTGACAGTTTCTTGGTCAGTTTTTGTTGATTCAATTGGTTTTTCGGTAGGTACAACATTTTCTGTCAATAATTCTTGTTGCCCCTTTACGTTTTCTTCATCGACAATTGGTTCCGTTGATGAGTCTTCAATCATCAATTTTTCTTCTGCAATTATAGGATGATGTTTCTGATCAAGAACAGCAACATCTGTAGTCGTTGTTATCGCAGATTTAGAATCAAATTCATCTTCAACAGACAAAATTTCTTCCTCGGAACTAGCCACTAAAAGATCTGCCGTCACTAAGAGCCTTGGTTTTTCTTTAGTTAGTTCCAAAGAAGAAAGTATTTCATCATTTTCATCTTCTTCTTCTTTAGAGGTTGTGATTGACGGTTGTTGTTGTTGTTGGTCTTTGTGAACTTTTTCGGTAGATGATGTGACATCTGTGAATGAAATATTTTGTGAATGTTCATTTGGCTCAATTATAATAACAGTATCTAACGTATTATTGTCATTATCTGCTTCAGAAACAACAATTTCTACGGTCTTTAATTTATTAACATTATCTTGGACATTATTTTCATGTGTTTCGTCTTCATCATCACCAATAACAACATTACTTTCTTCACTCTCATAGTTCTTTGTTTCCATGGATTCTGATTCAGAAACACCAATAAAATCAACTTGTTCTTTATCTTGTTCCTGTTTTTGCGATTCATCAATATTATCATCATTATCACTATTATGCATTGGTTCAGGTGAAAAAGTGTACGGAATTTCCACATGATTGTTATGGTCAGACTTTTCTGATTTTTGTTCCTGCTGTTTTTCAACGTTTATATTAGACATCAACGACACATCTTGGTCATCAAACGAAGTAGTTGAAATTGAAGTATCCGTAGTGGCTACAGTGTCATTTGAAAAAGTGGACATTCGATTACTCCCCTCAGAAGAAAACGAATCAGAGTTAGAGATCATCGAAATGCGTGCGTGTTGAGCTGCGATGATTGTAATAGGAATCAATGGTTGTTCTTGATGATGATGATGATTATTATTATTAAGCGACGTCACTATCAAATTGTTATTGTTAGCGCTATCATTTTCGGATGACGATAATAATGTAATATTCGTTCTTAACTCTTCTCCACCATTATTGTTAACATTACTGTTTTCAAGTTTGATTTCCTCAGCAGCTTGTTCTTCCTTAGTATTAATTATAAAGGTAGGAGTAAGCGGAGTCAACGGTGGAGGAGTAGCAATCGGTGGTTCAAGTGTACTAATTATGACAACATTCTCTTGATTAACTGGTAGTTGCTGTTGTGGTGATATCTTTTCATCAATATTAGTAATATTAGTATTATTAATACTAGCATTGTCATTTCCATCATCAGCGAAAATATAATTGTCTTCAATGGTATTTTTCTTTATTTTGGAATTATTGCGTTTCGTGGCTTTTTTATCTTTAATATTAACATTACTAATGCCACCACTACTAGTACTATAAATCTGCGGGACAGGGGGCTCAGGCAGTGGTTGCTCATTTGATCCATGACTATTAATGCTATTTCCAAAGCCAAGGGTACGCATCAACCGATGCCCTGCTGACTTCTTTCGTATAGGCGTATTAGACTTCATTGACTTCGTAGACGTAACAGATGATATGGATGATACAGACGACGATCGTTGGCGTCTTGGTATTGGTGAGTATTCAGAAGAGTCCTCAATAGATGATGAATTCGATAAGCGATTGATTATTGGTGTCGTTGGGTTTAATGAAAGAACGCGAGATGTGGCAAAGAATTGGGTTAGCAGTGGTCCTATTGGGAGGCGAGGTCTTGTTGTGTTGTTTGATGAAGAGGACGACGATGATGATCTGCCATTATTCCCTGGACGTGAACTTGTTCCGTCAGCGTTGATTATTGGTATTGGTGCTTCGATCGCACGTATTTGGTGCCATGCACGATCTGGCGCGTGTAACATCATATCACGTAAATATTCAACTTGTGCGGCTGTATCGGAAGGTCGTATTGTTGCTGACATACTCACACCATCAGACTCAGTTGACTCATCAGTTTTCATATTATAAACCGATGCAGCACGACTTCCATTACCACTTCCAGTTCCATGTCTTCCGCTACCCGTCGATGAATACACATTAGGTCTCATACCAAAACTATACGACTGCATGGTCCGCTGACGATCCCACTCAATAACCGTCATCGACCACGACACAGCATTCCACTGTACCTTCAACCCATTAATCTCGCCCTTGATAATCTCTAACGCTTGTTGTATCTTCCTCACCTCCTCCGGGACATTTTGGAAATCATCCGGTTCAAAAAAATAATCCTCGACGTTCTGTTCAGCCACTTCGCAGAAATTGTCTAAACTTTGTAAATATCGCACAAGGTCTTGTGTGAAATAGACTTTTGAGGCTTGGAGGATTTGCATTGCGCGGCGGGAAGAAGCGTATAGGCATGCATTGAATGTGGCGTGTTGGAGCGCGTCGAATAAGTGAAATGGGTAGAGAATACAGAGACCAGAGCGATATGGTTCGCGGATTTGGTGAGGTTGTCGCATTGGTTTGACTATTAAGATTACGCGGATGAATGGTTTCATCGAATTTGCTGCGGTATTGAATGATCCGTTGGCTGTGCTTGTTATTGTTGTGGAAGTTGTTTCACCGGCTATGGATGTAGCGCCGCCTGTTGAATCAGAGGTTTTTATTGCTGAATTGATTTCTTCTTCTTCTTCATCCTTAGACCGAGGTTCCGCTAGTTCTAACGTTCCAACTTCCATTTCGCCGGCTGATCCTTCTTCTAACGCAGTTACAACTTCATCTTCGTTTGAATTCGACGTTGTACTGCCGTCTTGACCAGATGATTCGTTGATAGCTTTGATGTTTTCCTGTGTGACTGCAGCAGGCGTTATTGAAATTATGTCAACAGTAATTGCATCATTCTCTTTAACATTTTCTTCATTGTCTTTATTTTGTTCTTCCTCAGTATGATCTTTTGGTGAACATGATTCTTGAATTTCATTTTGATTTCCATTTTTTATTATATCCCCTTGAATTTCAATGTCAACATTTTTTATTTGCTGCTGTCGTTCTTTTTGATGATCCTGATTCTGATGATCATTATCAAGAGAAATAAGATGTACGCCGGGTAACGGCGGTGCATCAGAAAACGACGGAATTATTGCATGTGCCAAAATGGCTGGTGCTGTTTTTCTTTTTTCACTTTTATTCATGAACGGCAACGATCTTCTTTTTTCTTTTCTTGATATTTTTTCACTTCTTGATAATGATGATGAAGAATGTAACTGGTGATAATGAGTATTATTATTTGTATTCATTGATGACGAAGGAGTATTTTCGGTAAATGCAGACGTATTCATGTTATGTCCCTCGATATTATCATCTAATTCACCCATCATCGTAAACATTTGATTATTCTGCAAATCCAAATAAATATCGACCGTTTGCTCGCAATAAATATCATGCGAGTCCCACGTAAGATTCGTGTCAAGCTGTAATTTATGATACGAATCCATAAATGACGTCTGAAATCTGCCAAAAGTGGTTGATGATGATGACGTATGAGAAGACGAGTGGTGGTCATCAGCCGCAGCCCCCACCAAATCCATAAAACAATCGGGACTCAGACAAGTCAGCGATTTCACCCACGATGCTTCTTCCGGCGTGATATTTGCGTCGTCACGAATTTTTTCCAATGGGATGAATTGTTTACGATCTTTTGGGACTAATACTCTGATTCCTTGAAGTGTGCTTTCGGTGTACAGTACTCCTAGGTACAAACCGGGTGACAACTTTGATTGTCGTGAACACCACTTTTCAATGTAATTTGTCCAGACGGGTTGCCCTTCTTTTGAGTAAATCGAACTTGCCTCGTCAAAATTTTTCCATTTTAGTATTCCAGATTTGATCAAGTCCGGGGCAATGTCATCTTTGAATTGCTGTGGAATATGTTGCATGGTGACAATAAATTTCGATTTTGATGAGGACATCGGGACTACATGTTCATATAATGTGCCCAACGTGTCTAATGATAATTCACTTTTCAGTTTCACAACAGCTTGGCCAAATGCACGCGCCCACATAGAGTCTTGCTCACTAGCGACATATTCTTCATTATTATGATTGCTACTATTACTACCACCATCATTTGAATGTGCAGAATGTATAGAATCCGTATCACTAGCATTATCATCTTTATCGAAATCCGTGGATGTCGTCCAATCCAACGACGTACGAAGTGCAAGCGAGAACTCCTCACAGTCTGTCTCAAAATTTCCAAAGATTCGTTGATCACGGATCACTTCCACTGTGGGAAACATTCTCGATCCGGATGTTATCAGTATTTTGCTGTCGCTTGTGAAGAGGATCGCAGAGAGATAAATCGTTTCCTGCTGATATCGTGTTTTCAAGCATGTTTTTTGACTGAATATCCCGCGTCGCTTTGTGGGTTGAATGTTGGGGCTTAGTGATGTTGTTGGCATCGAGCGCTGATTTCGGATTGATCACAGATCAATTAATGAATATTACCGTGACTGTAAATCAATAAATTACGAATAAAGTCAAACCTTTTTTGGATTTTCCTCATTGTACGTTAATTCCAAATACTGTGGAGTCTTTTTTCGTACAATTAATGTATCCTATATATCGCGTAAAAATATTAAATAATCAATAAGAATTCGGCCAATTTAGATAACACTCAGCGTGTATATAATTTTTTTTATTTTAACCTCAGCTGGATATGATGATAAAAGATGTGACTCGCATAACCAACTCTTGAACAATAAACTGTAAAGAGCATAGTTCCACGAATCGTATATTCCTAGGGTTCTACAAGCCTAAAAATTGATTTGAAGAGAAAGTTTGATCAACATGTTACATGTAAAACATAAATTAAACCAATCAAAGCTTACCCGTTCCAGAACTGCTTGCACTGAAGTTCCTTGTGTGTATTCTACGTGAACTGGTCTGTCACGACCTTCTAGCCTTACTTGTATTAGACACACGCTACGAAATATGTTATGTTAAATTCTCGATTATTACTATTGATTCACGTAAGAAAGGGATACTTACAAGTCCATAGCTTCATGTGTACATATGATTATGTATTATAATAGAAAATTATGCTATTTTGTTCGAATATGTGTATTGTATTATTATTATTATGTATATGATGTATGTACTTTTCTCGTTCTTTCGTTACTTTGTGCAGAAATATCTCCTCCTTTTCTTTTCTTTCTTTCTCTTTTGTATAATTCGTAGACAGTGTGTGTTGTTTCCTATGTTGTTTGGTTGTTACGGTTGCTTGGAATATTACTAATATGTGACAAACATAAAATTTTTCGTAGTTTTTGTATATATCGATATATGTGTGCGTGTGTGTGTATATATATCGATATATAGATATGTATGTATGCGTGTGTGTGTGTGTGTAAGAGTTTTTGAAGAGAAAAGTTAGATAATGAAAGGAGAGGCGTAGCGTAAAGAATAGAGTGAAAACAGAGAAGAAAGAAAGGGGAAAAGGAACGAAAGTTAATTGGATGTACTTTCGAGAGACAAACGAACAATTTGAGACGAGAAATGCAATAATCTACGTTGTGGTATAAAATTAGGTGGTGTTGTGTTATATGTGAATGCGGGTCTGCTTTTGTAGTCGTGATTTTTTATTAATTATTTGTATATTTTGGTGGTGTATATTTGCTATATATTGTTTGATTTAATATACAAATATATGTACATGTAATTGTAATGTAGTGCTACGACCCTTTGCTTATCAGAAGCGAATAAATGTGTGATGATTTTTGTTGAAAAAAGAAATGACTGGTTTAATATTTATAATAATAACAATAATATAATCAAATCTGCACAGTTGATTGTTTACTACTTCGAAAATTTACTGTATTGAAATTTCAGAAGAAAAGATTATTTATTAGTTGATCGACATTGAATTATTAAAGAATCGAAGAATTTAGAACACTTGATATTATATATAGTAAACCTTTTACAAAAAGGTTCTCTCGTTGAAAAAAGAAATGATTCCCTTGAAAAGGAAGAAGAGGCAAAAAAAGGAGAGAAAGAAGGGAGAAGAGCGAGAGAGAAAGTAAAAAGCATGGAAAAAATTTTGTCGAAAAAATTCTAATAATTATATAGTGGTGGTGTGTGCACGCGTAATTTTTTTGTGTCAATGATATGTATCAATGACTAGTGAAATTATTTTTGTTGACAGTTATTGATGCGATATCATTATTATATTAATTAATAATAGCGTAATCTTCATGTACGCCACCATATAGTTTGCTTATATTATAGTTTCAGCAAAGAGAATCTCCATTTCGAAGTTTATGAATTAAACCAACTATTGCTATTGTTATTCGACGATTCATTTTTTTTTGTCAGTTATTTTTAACTTTAGGTTATTCCTAATATCGAGTGGAAAAATTAAGAAGCTTTACCAAATATAGGTCTAATTATTTAAATCCACATTTTTTTAATCTAAACTTGCATTATCCATTATCTTCTCCACACCACACACAAAGACAGATAAATTTTTGGCTGAACATGTAATTATTATATTTTAATTTAATTTAAATTGCCAATGAGGTATTATTTAAAAATAGATTGTCATTTAGGTACTTCCTAATTAATTAGTTTGATTTTATAGGCCTACATTTATACCACGTGGATTTAATTTGTTATCGTTATTGTTATTTGTTTATGATTTCTGTTTATTGTCTGGAGTAGGAGACTAAAAATACAAAATTGTTTGGGCAATCCTTTTTTTTTCCTAAATAGAATGACCTTTGAAACATAAAGACAATAATTTCAAATTACAGTATGAAAAATTTTGATCTAGCTTTTGAGATGTAACAACATTAAGATTGGATTTTCGCGCGAATTCACGTGTAACATGCACATCAAAGTAACGCGAATTAATTTAATTAATAGATTAAAATAAAAAAAAGGTATACATAATTGACTCATTGAACAAATTAATTCGATGAAGATATATTAATTAGATCTCTCTCTCAAACAAGGGACAGGGATTCTAATGTTCTAAATTACGTCGGTTTATTGATCAAGAAACAAAGAATTAATTAAACTTCGAATTAATATGAAATAAAGAATATGTTCGACGGAAGGTCTATTTAGAGTTATGATATATCACAGCTGTTCAGGAACAGTTCGAAATTTGGCGCATGGTAAAGAACATTATTTTGATGCCTATATTAAACAGGTCTTGTTAAAAAAAATCTAACTCAGGTAGTATTTATTAATATATAATGTATAACAAAGTGAACCAGCTAATAATAGCCTTTTAACCCTCTTGATAGAAAACGATTTTTAAGCATAAATAAAATTTGCCATTCTATGCTCTGTGCGATGATAGTCATTAAATTCTAATCGCTTAGAGGTGTTGATAGAAATTAATTAAACTTAATCTTTAATCAGAAAATTCATAGAATTTTTTTCCGGTTTTGGAGAACAGAACTTGAGCATTTGTGCCCCATACAATCGTTATCAATGGATAAGCTATTTCAGGTTAATTAATAATTACTTTTCATAAATTATAAACGCGACTTGCATACACGTGCATCTGAGACTTCGACCTATTCTTACACAATTTATTGAACTACTATTAAAAGGTAAATAATACTTTCATTATAAAGTTAAAAAACATTAAATATATAAGAAGCTTTTTAACTGTCTCAAGCATAAACAAAAGCAAGAATTGACATACTGATAAATACAAAAAGTCCTTATTCTATAGTTTATATTCTTTTGCTATAATACTTTTTCGTTTATATTCAAAGTTTTGTTTCGGAGACACTATATTCTATTAAAATGACAAGTTACATCGCATCGCTCGTAAGGATTAAAAAAAATTTCTGTAAGGCTAAATTCATTTGCTAATTGCTTCTATGGAATAGCACACATCGGAATAATTCCGCAACCACCCACACATTTAAACTATTCCCAAGCAACCGATGACGTTGAATTATGCTAATGTCATCGGTGAATTCTAAATATACCGGATTTATTGAAGAGACTAATAATTTCGGATTAAATGCTCTTGGAATATTTGCCAGTTTTGTTGCATCAGAATCCTCCGCAAAAGAAGTGTCTTGTTCCGGTGAATTCTCTGAAGTTTCGTGTGGTGTTTCAAGTGGTTTAATTGGAAATGCATGAAGCCGCGCAACCTCAAGCGGTGTAAAGAAACGTAAACCTAACTCGAGTAAAGATCCTGGATTTGTGAAATCGTATTCTGTTACCTAACATTAATATATACATGTGTAATTGTGTACATGTATTTGTTTATTTAAATTAAAATGTACTTGTCTGGTCATCTGAATACCTCAATTTTTTTCGTCTGAAGAAAAGAACCTGATCCAATTATATGATGACTACCATAAGCCTTATTTACAGAATAACAAACATCAGTAAAGTTAAAATACAATTGGATATTTTGACAAATCCCAACTTACTTTAGTAAAACAAGAGCTTTTACGGTGAGAAGCTTGCACTATATCTATATTTGATTTAACGGCTTTCTTTAATAAATGAATTTTTAACTCGATCAATCTTCAAACTCACCATACTTGAAATTGAATCTCTTTAAAATATATTTTTCAGGAACTTTATGAAGTTCCATGAATTTTTCAGCATCCATTCCAGAATCAGTATTTATGTTCTCCAAGAAATTCGATAATTGGGGAATATCTATATTGAAATTTTCGTTTCCATTTAACATATATGGAAACGGCCAACTTGTATATATTTCAGCATTTGACAAATAATCTAGCGCTTTCTCAGCATAATTGTGTGTTTCATTGTCTTTTTTATGTGCCATTAAATAGTAACGTTTTCGATCATTTGGCATACCGAATTGTAAAGGACTTAAAATGCATTCACGAATTTCATAATTCATTCGAATTAGTTGGCATACAAGCTTTTCTCGCGATTGTGATTTCTAAACATGATACAATACAAATTATCATTGATCGAGTTATCAGAAGCCTATCTTCGAGCTATTGAAAATCGTTCAAGCCTTTTAGAATAAAAGAAATTCACCTCAAAATTCACCACATTCTCCAGGAAAATATAACGAGGAGGTTCACGCAACTGCGGCAATAATTCAATCAAGTGAAGCAAAGGTTTTGCTCTTGTATCTTTATCATCTAGATTTTTCCCGCCTCGAGTATAAGGCTGACATGGCGGGCTCATTAGCCAGCAATTCGCATCGTATTTTTCAATATCAGCAGTTTTTAGTACTTCAATTGATGTCTTTTAGAAGAGGGGATTAATTTTATAAGCATTAATTAATTATTCGATCAAAAAAATTTTTTCTTACTGTCACAGGGTTCGTCCCAAAATTGAACCGATATACAGAATTAGCGACAATATTCAAATCGAAACTTGCCACAATTTTACCTTTTACCCCACTAGTATTAAATGCGTAACGCTAAAATAAAAATTTTTAGAACAATAGTAGAAATAAATAAATATTACAAATTAATTAGTTTACCATCCCTCCTATCCCTGAAAAAAATTCTATACACTTGATTTCAGTCAATGATTTCATAATTTTTTTTTAATTAAAAAATGAATGAAAATTATCAGGAAGAAATATTTCGACAGTTAAGTTGAGCAATTAAAAAGATTGCGGAAGAAAATTATTTTCTTAATTCGGTTAGATTCGGCAAAAAGAAATCCAATTTTAGCTTTATACATGTATCGATTGTACTTGTCATACCCAAAAAAAACATTCGATCGAGTATCCACAACGATAACCAGTGTTGAGAACATTAATTTGTAATTTTAGGTTCTCAAAAATTTTTAATGTCCGCAACAATATATCGACTTGATCAATTTGTTGAATATATACACACAATTTGAAAAGATTAAGTTTTCAAATGTTCTTGAGAACATTAAATTTCCAACAATGTCCCATAACGATAAGTAAAAATTTTTGATGTATTTTCTCTTTTAGGAATATATCATTGCCATATTTCTCTGCGCCGGTCGTCTAATTGTTTTCACATAAAAAGAGGTGAAGATATCGCATTGGATCACAATTTCTTGTGAGAGAAGGTTTCGTATCTCAGTAATTGGATAGTAATCAATATTTATTGTTTTGATTTATAAAACTGTACTTGCTAATTAAACGAACATCTTTTGACAGCCAGTAAAAGCATAAAATGATTCGGTTCAAAACCTTATCAATATCATATTTTTGCATTAGTATCAATATCAATATACATATTCCCAATTAAAAACCAGATAAAAATATAATTTTTTAATATTACAAAGTGTGGGACTCAGCCTGTAGTATTTTTATTCTAACGTTTCTGATATTACTGATGACTTTAGCCTTTTACTTCTGGCCTTTCACTTTTTAAATCATTCACCGGTTTTTGTACCTCCAAGAAATATGTCCTGGAGCTTTTTAGCATCACATTGAGTTTGATACATGTAAGGTCTTTCGCATCCAATCATCTTATCTAAAGATATTTGTTACGCTTGCGGTTCGATAAAGCTGATTAAATTTTCGTGTTTGACTTCTTTTACACTAACCAGTTTTGAAGTTTCAAATGAACATATTGCGTAATCAGACAGCCCATGCTCATTAGATCCTTCAATACTGAATCGCGGTTCGATTATAAACCGGTTATCACGCGATGATTTTTCATCACAAGACTTAAGGTTAGGACAAATTATTGAATACCTGTGAGAGGTGTCTGCGACGAGAAACAAACTTCAACGCAACTATTTAATTCGTGAGAGGTATGTGCACGTATTATGAAAATCTAACCCATCGTCACAATAGGGCAAAGCACATACGCGACAATTGTCCCCAACCCATCCTCGCAAGAAAATGGGCTTAGGACGAATTATTGAGAGGTGTCTGCGACGAAAAACAAACCTCAACGCACTATTTAATTCGTGATATAAAAAAAGAAGTATGTGCAAGATCTAACCCATCGTCGCAAGAAAATGGGCTTAGGACAAAGCATCTATGCGATAATTGTCCGTAACCCATCGTCGCAAGAAAATAGACTTAAGACGAATTATTGAGAGGTGTCTGCGACAAGAAACAAACCCGCACTATTTAATTCGTGAATAAAAGCAAGAGAAGTATGTACACGTATTATGTTGATTGGTTTACCACCTAAAAATCGCATGATCCGTAACTTTTTTCGCCCTAATAAATTTTACTATCTAATCGAAGAAACAAGTAGATGTAAATCAGATCAGTTTTTTGCGATATTAATATTAATGATTATTTTATTAATTAAATTATAATTTGGGATTGTAATTGAAACTATAATTTGGAATTAGAATTAGAATTTGGAATTGAAACTATAATTTGAAATTGGAATTATAAATTGGAATTGGAACTATAAACAAAATTCAAAACCCCAATTTCAAATATAATTGAAATATCACAATTAAATAAATGGGTCTGGATCTCATTCCTAGTTTTGATAGCATCCATCATGAGTTAATCAACCTCTTTTACCTTCTTCTATGTGTGAAAGAAATACAAATACATATTTTATTTTTATACAATTCAAGACATATCTTTCATATTGTAATGCTGAATTAATAGAATTTGCTAATAGAACAGATTCTGAGTCTTTTTTAATATGTTTTGACAATGATTTTTGTATGTTTCATCTATAGCACCAGCCATCATATTAAAAATACTTGCTTTCCAGTTTCATTAGCTTGTTGGTATATTATATGTTTAAAACTATTTATTGCTCCTTCTGGAACTGAATTTTTCTGATTTTTACTTTTATTTTTTTATGAGTCACATTGATTGAATATAACGAAACCTGGATAAAACGAATTTTCATTTATAATGAAAGTTTCTGATGTACCAAATATATTATACTGAAAAACAGAGTAAAACGGACCACTTCGTTATATCCAGGTTCACTGTGTATATACATGTTCAAGCTGGTTAAAATTGATATTACATATAAAAAAAGATACCAGCTCTCGGTATATCAAGATAAAGTCTGTTGCGAAACAGAAGTAGAGCTTCGTTATTTGGACAATATGCTACTTCGTAGCAGAAAATAAAGTTATATCTCTGACACATAAATTAAATAAGGATTAAATATTATGCTTTTAATTCTAAAAGGCGCTTTTGGAATCTATCCCGCAATTGATTTTTTTTTTAGAACCTAACCAGTCATATGGAATATAATATTCATCATATGTTAAAATTCTAAATTCGATATCAGTGGAAAAATCTGTTATATTCTTTTATAAACTCAGCAAATTCCTTAGCATAACGTAATTTAAATTGATTCAAAGATATGGGATGTTTCACTTTGTAAGAAGTTAAAGTTAGAAATTTTCTATCATCTGGAGTATTGTCATTTGGCAAACTATTCCAAGCTCTAGTTGCTAATGATTTAGGACTATTATGTAAGGCCTTCTGTATATTTCTTGCATGTTCAGGATCGGTTTTAGGATGAGGACAAGAATGATCCCAGTAGTCTTTAGTGACAAGAATTTCCGGCAACCATGGTGATGTTTTTTAAATAAATAGTCATATGACTTCTATGAATACATAGTGAACCTGGATATAACGAAGTGGTCCGTTCCATTTTTTTGGTATAATCAGGTTTTCATTATATTCAGTAGAAAATTATATAAAAAAATTGGGTACGTCAGAAAACTTCATTATAAATGAAAATTCGTTTTATCCAGGCTTTGATACATATAATCGAAATTTACAAATTTACCCCTCCCAACCAATGATGCAAATAAACAAACTTTTCAGTATTTAATAAATTTCTGTAAAAGAATTCCAACTCGTAATCCCCATTGAAATGGATTTTTACCCTGTTTTATAATAGATAAATTTTCATTATCGAAAATCTGATCAAGTTTATTACCATAACCTCCAAAATATTTTGAAATATTTGTAATATCATACTTCATATCATAACCAGGACGGATATTAAATGGTTTAGGTAACGTTATCAATATCAAAATCAACCATATTTATAATTAATTTAACGAGCTTATAAAAAAGTAAGGAATCTTCGATTCATATAATTTGAGGTTATTTTATCGTTTTTTATTATTTTTTGACCTAAAGGTTACATGATTCAATTTTTTGTTAAATTCTGTTTGGATCAATTTTTTATATATGGGGAAGAGTAATATACGTAAATAGGAGTTTAACCCCATAAGGCCTGCTTTGCAGAAATGTTGGTAAAAACAACGTATTTATATGATGGATCACACACCACCCGCATAACTACATAAGTGTAATATATATTTCTATCACCATGTCGTACAACCGACTATAATCCTTCTCTGCCTGAGTTTCAATCAATGAATTTACATATTCTTCTTTTCGATCCAATTTCTGCAAAACAACAGGTGGATCACCATTACGAATGAGATATAGTGCCATAATCGAACGACCAACACGTCCATTACCCTCATAAAATGGGTGAATATGAAGGAAGGCTTCAAGTAATCGACATGCGATCATAATAGGGTGAATGCTGCCATTTTTAATCCTGTCATCGCGAAATTGCAAGAATCTTTCCATCAGCGCAGGCACTTCTCTTCCATACTATAGAAACCAAAAAGTAAGCCATAATCTAATCTTGATAAGCGAGGAATAATAAAAACTAGAACTCACCGGATAAACAGTCTAATGATAACCTCGTGCTTGCATTGACACGTTCGAAACCTTCCTGCTTCTTGGATATTGCCCATACACTAATTTTCTCCTGAGGAGTATCTTTTAACAAAATGTAGTGGACCCTTTTAATCTCATCAATGTTTACTTCCCGCTCTAAATTGTGCAATTTATTGTTTAAGTAGTAGGTTGCAAGTAAGTGATTACGGATTTTAATGACTTTATTTTCAGATTTATCGGAAAGCGATCTTGCATCTGGTAGCTGTATTTCTTCAGGTTCCAAGAGATCATCAAGATTATGGTCCTTGTTCATTCTCCTCGAATTTTTTTCTGAATCTTCAATTCCTAATGAATTCCCTTCCATGGCGCAACTTTGATGCGAAAAAATCACACTCATACGTCTCAAAAGTTCTGAAGATGAGAGTTTGGAGCCATATTTAAGGGAATCGATCATCGGTAGTTAAAAATCATCTTTTGCTTGATAATCTATTGAGAAAGAAAATCAAATTAGAATTCCGACGAGAAAGATTGCAAAGAATTCGCGGTTCATACCATAATCCTGAACACGCCATTCAGATGGATGAAAGCAGTTCTCCCAAATTTTCCCAGAAGTAGCAAGTTCATTCCGTTCTTTCGTAACTTCCTTAAGTTTTGAAAAAGGAGTGTAAATCTACGCGATAAGTAGTTTGTGGTTAAATATCGAATTAGTAATAACAATGCTTAGTAATATTCATTCAACAATATATTTCATAAAGCGAAATCAAAAAATCTTTTTCTCTCAAAGTGCCAGGACGTGATTTTTAGAGGGAAATAGCAGGATATGAGATATTCATAAGGTTAGGGAATTAAAGATTATATTGTATATTACGCGGGACAAATACGTATAGTAAAATTTCGTAAGGAACATTTTTTGTAAGAATGCAGGAAGTTGTTTCATAGGCGAAATTTCGAGATAACTTCTTTAATAGAAAGTATGCCAAAACATAAAGAATATATAATGACTCTTATTTCATAGAAATATTGTCTCAAATTCTCAAATTTAAATTATGAACCTTTTTCTCGAAATTGGTGGCTTTCACATCCTACAGATATATCATTATCTTACAATTACTTTTATTCTATATATGTCAGAATGAAAACTAATTTCTAGTATAGTGATAATCAAAAATAATGCAACATTAAAATGAAAATTTTCAAATGAATGTATCTCCTTTAGCTTAAAAGTATCATAATCATGATTAATATGATTAAATGATACAATCCTATAGTTTAGCTTATCATAAATTCGAAGTATATTGTTTAGTTAAATTTTCAATTTAGATTATCGTTATCACCTTGTATAGCTATCATAAATCTTAATTATAGTGGCGATCAAAAAGTAATGTAACGCAAAAATTGAAAATTGTCAAATCGTGATATATTTATAAGTAGCTAGCAAAATTTAATAAAATTAATAATTATGGTACATTAATAGTACCAGTTTTATTTATTAAAATTTAATTTACTATTATTAAACACAATTTTGAGATAAATATGTGAACTCACACAAATGCGTGTTGCATTTCTTTTGATCTTTTATTCAAAAGATCAAATGGTAAGTAATGCTATACAGAAGTCACAAAATGAATAATTGTTTTGTTTATCTTTTTTTTCTTAAATTATGTTACAGCTTTTTAACAATAAAAAATAAACATTAAAATATCATATGACTCTTGAAGAAAGAGCTGAAATAATTATTTCACTTTAAAATAAATATATCACAAGAGAAATAGCAAGAACTTGCAAAATTAACTCTTTCATCATCTCACATATTAATAAAAAATGGCACACATAGCATATTTTAAATGATAAAAGTAAATCTGATTATTCATGATTATTAAATGACCAGTTAGAAAGAATAACAGTTCATCTTATTATATCTTATGACTATTTCATTGCTATTATCATTCAAAATTATTTGTATAAAATTAAGAATATTGAAATTTCAGAGCATATATTTATTATACACTAAAAAAGAATGATTTAGTAGTAAGAATAAAATAAAAAAATTATATTTAAAGTTTAAATATCAATAATATCATCTTAAGTTTATCAAAAATACAAAAATAGAATTTATAAAGATTGATCAAAGATGATAAATTTAAGTTTTAGATTTTTAAATCTGATTAAAAATAGTACTATTAGAAAAAAATAAATAAGTTATTATATTAAATTTATAATAAAATTTGGTGATAAAAAAGTAATAATATGAATTTATTTCATATTTTATGATATTAATAACTTTTATAAGATTAATAGAAATATAAATAATATATTATATTAATAAATTCTTGAAAAAAATCTTATAAATACTATCAAAAAGTATGAATTTATTATCAATAAGATTATTTTTTAATAAAATAATAATTCTAAATATATAATTAATTTAATGAAAGAATAATTTGATGATAATAATATTACTATTTTAAATTGATTAATATAATTATATAATCTAAATTTAATTAAATATTTATAAAATAAAATAGATTATTACCTTTAATATCTTTCTAAATTAATTTTAGATATGAAAAACTTATAAAAAAAATATAATGGATTTGAAAGAAAATTAATATGAATTATTATATAAATTTAATTTATTCTATATTAGAAAGAATTTATAATATAATAAAAATATATAATAATTATACTAAATAATAGTATATTAGATATAATTAAAAAATATAATATTTTATATTGAGAATTATACAAATTTATATTAAAAATAAGTAAATATAATATAATACTAAAAATTAAATAAATATTATTATTATAATATAATTAATTTAATAGTTTGTATTAAATTTATTATATTTAAATTCTTTATATATATATAATTAAATCTATCAATTATAATTTAATATTCTTAAGTTTGTATAAAAATATTATAATTTAATAATTTTTAATTTTATATTATATTACTTTTGATTATCATCATATATTAAAAATTTTTTATATGAATTTAATAAGATAAATAGTAAAGTTAAAGATTAATTCTAAAATAGCTTTTAAATTATTCTAGAAATTTAAATAATATATGAATTTTATATATTAAAAATACTATCAAAATTAATTTATATTATTATTTTTAAATATTATTTATATACTTATTAAATAACTTTAGAATATTAAATAATATACACATACAGTGTATGACAAAAAAACTTAACTATACTAAATTCATCATAAATTCATGAATATTACATCAAATTTACTGATTAATATATCATTTTAAAGCAAAAAAGTTATAGAATAAAATTTATTATACTTAAAAATTGATTTAT
>CAJVPS010000688.1:0-20889 GCA_910591765.1 Ambispora leptoticha | reverse complement strand
AAAGCAGAAATATTTATATATCTTTGAGATTTTACAAGTTTCTATCTAAACTCATTTGCTACTCTAGATTATAATTACAATTTTTGGAGCAAATAATCAATAAATAAATAAGTAAAAATAAGAGATAGAATATATGTTCTAAAAAGAAAAGACAAAAGATAAAAATAAATGAAATTTATTAATGAATCATTTCTAAAGCATTTCTGAACTGTTGTTAAATTATTTGTGAACTGTTATTGATTCTGGGACTAATTATTCATTGATAATTTTAAAACATTGCAAAAACATTACAAGAATATTGCAAAAATATTATTGAATCATGATTGAATCCACAACTGATACACTAATTATATTATTTGAAATTACATATTATCCAAAGATTAATTAACTGGTTGAATTTTTTCAAGTTCAAAAAATTATGAAATTAAAGAAATTTATATTACTATAGTAATATTTGATCTCTCTAAGTAAGATCAAGTTCTAGTGAAACTATTAAATTCTTTTTAAAATTTCTTTGATTTCTTCATTTTTTATATGTATCAAATCATTATAAGTAATTCATTAGAAGTTATATGCTTTCTCAAGTTCATATTTTCTAATAACTGATAAATTCATTTTTCAAAAAGAAAGTATCTTCTGATTGAAGTAACTCCTTTTGATTGTACCATTTCTCTTTGTAGTTCCATTAATTTTTGAGAGTGTTATCTAGATATTTCTTTTAATAATTATCCAAAGTAATAATATCTAATGAATTATGATTCATCAGATTGATTACCATGATTTTTAAAAAGATCATTAAATATAGTCTGAACTCTTGTCTTCTAGCTTTGGTTAAATTGAAATTAATAATTAATATTTGCTATAATTGCTATTCTCAAAATTTCAGTATTAATTATATTCACAAATCATTTTACTCTAGGAGTACTCTGTGGATTATTGGTTAAAGTTGAGACTTCTTCTATTATTGATTCTGATCTTTGAGGTGTTTCTAAGATCATACTATTATTAAGTTATCTTCCAGTAACAAGATTATAAACTACTTTCTGATTATTATCTTTAAGTATTAACTGATCTTCTCAAATTTGTAAAGTTTCACTAAATTTATTATCTTTCAACTATTAGTGAAAGGTTAAAATATTTTGAATAAAATTAAAATTACTAAAAAGAGTATTTATCTTTAAAGAGTTAAATACTAACAAGAAATTAAGCTATTTAATAAGGGTGTTAAAATAATTAAAGATGATAAAAATTTAAAGAAAATATCAAAGTAAAGTCCTATATTTATAAATCAAAATTTTTAATAATTGATCAGTATGTATGTATATATATACTATTAAATAAGGTTTATATAAATTAAAAAGTAAATAAATAAATATCATAAGATTAAAAATCTATTTTTCATTTTTCTCTTCTGTTGTTGGTGTTTTCATATGTTTAATAATTATTTTTGACTCAAAGTATTCTTCTCTATTGTGATAAGACTTCAGTTGAGTACCATTAAAAGTTTTGCATAATAACTGATCATGTTAATTTTGCAATTTGTAAGCTCTATTATCAAGAGTTTCATAAATATAAAATCACCATTGTGACTGAAATTTATTTCTATAAGTAACATGTTGTTTCATATTATATACTAGAACTTTATCATCAATTTCAAATTGTATAATTCTCTGTAATTTTGTGTCATATCTTTCTTTTATTTGTTATTGCTATCTTTTGATTTGATTTTGTATTATATTGATATTATCTAATAAGTGATGGATTAATGAAAATATTTGATCTAATATTTTATCTTCTTCATTTTCATTTTCTGCTATTGATGATGAATATTTCAAATTGATTGGTAATCAGGTATCTCTTTCATAGATCAAGAAAAAAGATTCATATTTAGTAGTATTATTTTGAAGTGTTCTGTATATAAATAATGCTGATAGTATGTACATATCTCATTGTTCATATACAATATTTTTGAAGTATTCCACATAAAGTTCTGTTAAATCATTCTACTATTCCATTAGTCTGTGGATGATAGGGTAATGAAAACTTGTGTTTGATTCCAAATTAAGTAATAAGTTCTTCAATTACTTGAGCTATAAATTCAGTTTCTTGATTAGATTATAATTCTTTAGAATATCCATATCTGCAAATTATTTCTTCAAAAATAAATTTGGCAATTATACTGACTTCTTTATTTAGAATTACTTTTACTTAGGCTATTTTGTGAGTAAATCTATTGCTACAGTAATATATCAATTTTTTCTTGATTACTTTACAAGAGCTAATAAGGTCAATTATAATTTTATCAAAAGGCTATCCAACTTTAATAGGATGTAAAAATTATTTTATTATTCATCTACTAGTTTTTTGACAAGTTTCACAAGACCTAATAAAGTTCTTTATATCTGTTTCCATTCTATTCCACCAATATCTAATAGCTATTCATTGATAAGTTCCATCAAATCCAAAGTGTCCAGCAAGTAAATCTGAATATATGCTAGTCATTACTGCTTCAATTTTATTTTCTTTCAGTATTCAAAGTAATATGGTAGGTTCTTTTCTTCTATTCTTTTTATAAAATACTCCATTGATAATTAAAAAGTATTTTGATTACTGACAAATTTTCTTTTGTTATTCTTCAGTATATTCTACAGAATAACTTTTATTTTCTAGATATCTCATTAAGTCATAATATATTGTTAAATCCATTATGTTAAATCAATCAGATTTGGATAAGTCATTTAATTAGTCATCCAGTAAAAATTATTCTAGTTAATTAATTAATTAATTAAGTAAGTTTGATATTCTACTTCTGCGAATATATTCTTGAGAGTATATTTGTATTTTAATTAGTCTTTCTAGCTCTATAAATAATAATAAAGTTATATTCCATCATGATTATTATCCATCTTGAGATTTGGAATCCAGGATTAACTTATTTAATAAATAGTTATCAAAGTACATTATAATCAGTAATGATTTTAAAAAGAGATCCAAGAAGGTAATATCAAAATTGTCTAATAGTTCAGACTATAGCCAGAGCTTCTTTTTCAGTGACACTATAATTCTTTTCTGCTAGTTTTAATGAAATACTTGCATAAGCTACTACTCATTCTCTTTCTTCATCATCTTTTTAAGATAATATTGCACCAAGTCCAGAGTCAGAGATGTCAGTATAGAGATAGAATTTCTTAATGAAATCAGAATAAATTAAAATTGATGTAGAGATAAGTTTTTTCTTCAAAGTCTGAAATGCATTTTCTTGATTTACAGTCCAAATAAAAATAATATTATTCTTTAAAAGTTTAAACAATGATGCAGCTATCTGTGAGAATCCCTTAATAAATTTTTTATAGTATCTAGCTAATTCTAAGAATGATTTAAGCTTCTTGATATTTATTAAGATAGAAAACTCTTGAATTCAATGAATAGTTGAGAAATTAGATAAAATTCTATCTTGAGTAATAATATGTTCTAGGAAGGGTAAGTTATCTTGAATAAAGTTACATTTTTCCAAATTGAGTTTTAATCCAGCTTTTCTGATTCATTGAAAAACTTTTTGTAGATGTTCCAGGTGTTCTTTCCAAGTTTTTGAATATATATTTATATCATTAATATAGATCATGGTGAATTTCTAATTATAATCTTTAAGTATGCTATCTATAGCTTATTGAAAAGTTGCTGATGCATTACAAAGACCAAAAGATATAACTTTAAATTTGTATAATTCTTCTCTTGAAATAAAGACTATCTTTTTAATACTGGATAGTTCCATTTTAATTTGTCAGTAATCAGATATAAGATTCATAAATAAAAATCATTTTGTATCTTCAAGATTATCTATCATTTCATCAATTTATAGTAAAGGATAGGCATCTTTCTTGGTAAGAGTATTAAGTTTTTTGTAATCAATACAAAATTGTTTCTTGTCATTTTTCTTTGCTACTACTATAATAGGTGAGATCCAGAGACTATTGGATTTTTGAATGATATCTGCATCTAATATTTATTGAATTTCATCATGAATAAATTCTTGATTAGGTAGAATTACTCTGTAAGTCTTTTGATAAATAGACTTTTTATTTCTAATATCAATTAAATATTGGTTTATCCAAGTTTATTTAGATCTAATGTAAAAATATCTTTGTATACTTGTAACAAATTATGTAAGGCATCTTGTTATCTAAGTATTAATTCTCTTTGTTTAACTACTTTAGTGATTTCTTCTTTATCTAGGAAGTATGCTTCCATTTCATCCTTTCTAGTTGATCCAAATTCTTGAGTTTCATAAGATAATTTTTCTAATTCTTTTCTAGTATCTATAGGTGTTATTCCTTCAATTAGGATAAGTTGTAAAAAGATTACTTGAGCAATTCATTTATTAGGCTAGATCTTATAAGATTTATTGGAATTATTATATAAGAGAACTCTAATATTTCCAATATATCCAGTATTAATAGTTTCTTCTTTAACTTTTATTTCTTTCTTGATCAGTAATAATTGAGATATTAATTAACAAACAGTCCCTACAGGAACTTCAATTATTAAATAAAGATTAATCATAATTGTTTGATAAGATTAAACCAGGATGGCTTCTTCTTCAGGATATCTAAGATCAAAGCCTGCATCATATTCATGTGCTCATTCAGGTATTTTTCTTTTGTCTTTATCATTATAAATTTTGATTATTAAATTTGCTAATTGTTCTTCAAGTTATTCTTCTTCTTCTATCTCATCTTCATAATCTCCAGATGCTATGTAATATTCATTTAGGATTTCTTTAATTGAATCATAGTCACTATCTTCAGCTTTTTCTTTCTTTTTGGATTCTGGATATTTTTTTTCAGTAATTCTTCAACATGTTCAGATTGTACATAATCTTTACAAGTATTTGAATTACAAGGAATCAAATATTAGACTGATGTTTCTTCGGATCTATTATAGATAATATATTGCATCTCTTCTTTTTCATTATAATTAGTGATATATCTGACAAGTATTACTTTTTCAATTTTGTTGCATTATTGATAAATATTTAACAAGTTATCATTACTTCTTAATTTTCTAATAGTGCTATTATTTTTTTACTAATCATCATGATTAAATATATATACATATTATTTAGTATAGTTTTAAAAATATTTAACATCATTATATCTCTAGGTTATTCCAAGAAAGTGTCTAGCTTCATCTCAAAGTTCATAGTAGTTACAGGCAGATAAATTGAGTTATTGCTGAGTAAAGCAATCAGTACAAAATTGTTTTTCAAATTTGTTTTCATCTCTTGCTTCTGAAATAGTTTCACTATCCACAAAGTATTTATAATATGAACATTTAACTATTCTTTCTTCAAGTTTCAATTTTTATAAGGCTTTACTTTTAGAGAAGAATTTTTCTTCAGTAATAGGTATCTTTTCTGATTCTCAGATATATTCCACTTTTAACTACCAGTCTTTAGTTTCATTTTGTGATAAAATTGTTGACAAATTATTTGATATATTCATTTTAACATTAATTTAAATAACTAAATCATCAAAACATTGAGGGTATTCATGTTTTGGTGTTGGTGATTTATGATGATACTAACATTTAGCTACAGAACCTCTCCAGTCAAATGTCCATTGAGAACTTTGATAGTGAGTCTGCTGAAATCTTCTTTCCAATTTTGAATATTCTTCCCAGATAAGAGTGATATTTTTGACTTATATTTCTTCTTCAAAAATTTTAACATTTCTAACTTTAGGAATTGAATTTATAGTCATGTAAGAAACTTTTCCAAAGTTTATATCATTGAATCATCTGGATAAAGTATAAATCTGAGTCCAAGATTTATCAGATATCCATCAAAGAAAATTATGATCTTCTAAATTTTGATCTTCAATTTCAAACTTATCATCAGAAGTTTCACTAGAGAATATTTCAGTATTATCATCACTATCTTCAGATATAGTATTTTATTATTTATGAATAAATTTGATTGATACTCTTCCTTCTTCTCCATTCCAATCAAAGATCATTATATTTTTCTTTAGATTGATTTTAGCATTAATTTTATTTAGCCAATCTATACCTATTACAAGACTGTAGGTTTGAGCTTCAGTAACATCCACTTCAGCTAGAATTATAATTTCATCAATAGTGATAGGGAAGTTATTAATAGCTTCTAATAGTTACTTGGAATGTCTATTAATATTAGACATGGAGATATTTGATTTTCTTTGAATCTTCATTTCTAGTTATTTAAAAAATTTATAATTAATGACATATCCTGAAGCTCCAGTATCCATAATCAAGTCTACAGGAGTCTTTCTAACTTTGGCTTCATATCAGACTGAGGTTGTTTTGATCTTCTAGGTAAATATTGTTTTTCATTTAAGTTTCTTCTGTGATTCCTTTCTCATTCCTTTTAACATTTGAATTCTTTATTTAGGTGAAGTTTTAATGAGCTGAGCAATAGTGATATTGGCTTTCTGAGATATCAAATCTTCAAGTATATCATAGGTTTCTGCATGTTTGGCTAGAATTGGAAGATGTGCTCTTCCTTTCTTTCATTTTTTTTCTTCAAGTTAGTCTTGTCTTCTTCAGGTACTTCAGGTAAAGACTAAGTAACTTCATTTTCTTTTTCACTTTCTTCTTCTTCTTTAATAGTTCTTTAGCATTTTCTTTCTCTAATAAGATAATTATGAGTTGCTAGTAATGAGAAACTAGATTAGGTGAATAAATTACTAGATGGATCATTATCAGATGTTTGCAAAGTAGCTATCAAATTCTGAATTTGGATGAGAAAAAAAGTAATATTCAGATTTTGTGAATTATTGGATTGCTGATTATGATTTTGGGTATTCTGGTTTTGATAATTATTATTATTACTATTGTTATTCTGATTTTAATTATTCCAGTTTCAAGAAGTATTTTAATTATTGGACTGCTGATTTGTAAACTAAATATTATTTGAATAATATCTACTGATATACCCTTTTTCTCCACAAGTATAACAGATAATAGTAGATTAATCTCTTGGTTGATTTTGTTGTTAATTATTATTATTGTTCTGATTATTATATCTCCTATCAGATTCTACATGATCTAATCTACTGGTCAGATCTTGCAAAATCTTAGTGAGGACACTTTATTTACCAGTCAGTTATGCTTGAATTTGGTGATAGATTTATTTAAGTAAATCTGAATCAGCTTCTTTTACATTTTTAGTAGTTTCAATAATACTTTCCATAGTATCATCAGCATTTAGATTAACCCATTTTTGAATTTCAGATTTGAAATCTTTCTTAAAAATTTGAATCTTATATTCTTCTGGATAATTATTCTTTGGATTCACTTTACTTCCTAGTTCCATAAATCAATTAGTATATTCTTCTACAGTTCCAGTTTGCTTTAAGGATTCCAATTCATCTTGTCACTATTGCACTTTACAAGGTGAACAGAATTTAAGAATAAATTAGTGAGTAAAGTCATAATTAACATGCTCTTTATTTGTCTATTTACTTAATTTGAGAGTATCACTTATAGATCATTAGTTAAATCAAATAGTAGCTGGTCTCTCTAGGTATTCTCTTACTATCTCAATCTTTCTGTCATTAGTAATTCCATTAACTTTTGTGACTACTTCAAAGTCATGTAACTATTCAATTGGATCCTGATCATTACTCTTAAATTTGCAAATTGGAATAAGAATCTTCTTCATTCTTTATATCTTTATAGATCAAGTCAATTCTCTAAGAGCTTGAATGAGATTGTCCATTCCATCTGACATGATAATTTTTTTCTTGGGTTGGGGCTTTTGAGATTAAATTTGTTTGATTATAACTATTAGTTCTTTAGGATCTTTTGAATTACTACTTTTGTATTCTGATTCTGTGGGCTGATTAGTTGAGAGGGTTTCAAAATTATCTGTTTCTTCAAGAACAGAAAGAATACTGTTTACTAGATAGGTCTGTTGTTTAATATTGATTTTAATTCCAAATATAAAGGTGTTTAATAGTTTGATAATTTCTCTTTGAAGTTAATTAGGTGTAAAATTTTGCTGTATAATATTATCAAAGAGTTCCTGTGAGAATTTGTTGTGTGAGACTACATAATAATTCTAAGTCCAGGTAAGAAAATTTACAAATCTTCTATCTGAATTTTCATTGATAGAAAAACAGTAAGAGTAGTAATTGTATAATTTAATATGAGATAAAAATTTTCAAGGGTCTTTTCTGTTGTGTTTACTAAGGTGTAGATTGATTGGAAGTCCAATAAAAGAGTAATATATACTCATAAACTAATAAATTAATTAGATAACAAATATCTTAAGGGTAGCTAATTCTTAAAATAATTAAAATGAATAAAAATAAAAATAAAAAAAACAAGTTGACTGGAATCTCTAGATGGGTAAGATTCACAAAAAGGGTATCAAATATTACAAACTATACTCTGAAAGATAGATTTTATCATGAATATAGTTTATAATAAGTTTTGAGAATGAAAACTGAATTATTTATAAAGATAAAGAGAATTATAATTATTCTAAAGATTTCCTAGTGCTAATACTTATAAATATTATATTAACACAAGATAAAAATGAAATAAAACAAAAGTATAAAAACAAAGCTGTGATCACAAATACTAAACTAAGGGATGATATCAAAAATTAAGTAACAAATACTCAAAAACTATTAATAAATACTAAAACAATTACAACAAATGCAAATAAAACTAAGGCAATCAATATCAAACAAAATAAAGGCAACAAATGCCAAACAAAGCTTTTACACATAGAGAAACTTACCAAATCTTTTTCAAATAGAGGTAACAAATGCCAAATCCAAGCTTTTGCATGTAGAAAAGTTATCAAGAACCTTTTCAATCAAAATATAATCTATTATGATAGAAGAGATAATTGAAAGCAGGATATCAAGATAAGTTTTTAGAGAAAATTACAAGATAAATATAACTCAAGTATTTTCAAAAGACAATTGAATTATTACTATTCAAGTATGTTTATTTCAGATTTCAGAGCAGAGATATTTATACATCTTTGAGATTTTACAAGTTTCTATCTAAACTCATTTGCTACTCTAGATTATAATTACAATCTTTGAGGCAAATAATCAATAAACAAACAAGTAAAAATAAAAGATAGGATATATGTGATACGTTAAATAATAATACAAATAACAAAATAAAATGAAAAGATAAGATATATATTCTAAAAAGAAAAGACAAAAGATAAAAATAAATAAAATTTGTTGATGAACTATTTCTAAAGTGTTTCTGAACTATTGTTGAACCATTTGTGAATTATTATTAATTCTAGAACTAATTATTTATTAATAATCTTAAAATATTGCAAAAATATTATTGAATCATGATTGAATCCATAACTAATACACTAATTATATTATTTAAAATCACATGTTATCCAAAGATCAATTGACTGGTCAAATTTTTCCAAGTTTGAAAAATTATAAAATTAATGAAATTTATGTTATTACAGTAATATTATAAACTTTAATATTGATAAATATTTCTAAAACCTATATTAATATCTATAAATATTATCTTTAAAAAGAGTAATTAAATAATAAAAGTAAAAAAAATATATAAATCAAGAAAATTATAAAGATTAATTAGTAAAGTTATTAGTAATCAATATAATTTAAGACTTAAGTGATTAAATAGTAAAACTACTATTAATCAAAAAAGATTATAATTAAGAAAAGGTAAAAATTAAACTAAATAATGAAATAACTAATCAAAAAGAGTATGGCTTACTCTCAAAATAATAAAACAAATAAAATAAAAGTTTATCTTATTTATAATAGAAATATTCTATTCTTAAAATAATATTAAAAATCAAAAATTAATATAATATTATAATTCAAATTAAAATTAATTTTATATGATTAAAGAAAGAAAACTAAATAAGAGAAAGGATACTAATATAATTAGAAAAAAAAATTTTTAAAAAGATTACTATTATTATGATAATAAGTTTTTTAATTATATTTTTCAAATAATTTAATTCAAAATTATTTATTTCAAGCTAAAATAGCAGATTCTTTTATATATTTTTCAAATATATAAATTATTATAATATTATTAGTTAATATTATCTAAATATATATATTATTATAAAGAATTAATATAATATTAAGATTATATTTATATAAATATTTTTATAGATATTTATATAAATATTTATATAGATATTTTTATAAATATTTTTATGAATATTTATATAAATATTTAGTTGATTAATATTTCAAATATTATTATTTTATCAAAAATTAAAAATAATTTTTAAATATACTATTTTACTATATACATGAAAAATATATGACAGGTAGATTAAAAATATAGATCTCATGAAAAAGATAATAAAATATAATATTTAAAAATAGAAATGTAATAAAAATAAATATAATAATAAAAATAAATATGTAATATAAAAATAAAGATATAATAAATTATAAAATTATAAAAGAATAAAATTTCATATAATCAAGAAAAAATTATGGATTAAGAGATTTTATATTATTACAATAATATATAGTTCTTCTTTAAAAAATTTTTGCTCCTACAAAAATTAATTAATAATTTTTAATATCTCTTTTTTATTCAAGTAATATAACTTTATTAGTATAAAGTCAAATTAATTATTAAATACTTCTTTCTTAGATTTTATAACAAAATTAGATTAGTTATTAATAATTAGATTATATTTATCTTTTATTTTGCAGATCATTACTGCACCACATACTGCATCACACATAATCTACTGCATCACAATCACCCAATCTTGCCAAGAAAAGTTACACAGTATATTTGAGTTATTTTAGCTATAGATAGTTTCTTAGTAGAATTTCTTTTTTCTCTTGTTCTACTAATTTAGCTAGCATATTACTTGATTTATATATTTCATTTATAATCATTTATTTCTTTATTTATTCATTAATAAGCATCTTCCAGAGGTACTACTATATAAGTATTTTCTATTATTAATTTATTTATCTTATTATTAATTTTATGTAACATTAATTTATTATTTAAAGATACTGTTTCTGTTTTGTAATTTTAAATACCAATACATTGAAATAAAGAATAAGTTTTAAATATAATCTCTTGTTTGCTTTTGATTTAGTTTTCTATGTGAATTCTATTTCAAATAATATCGTCTATATCTTGAATCTTCTGTATGAATTTTCCTGATATAATACTATATCCCGCTTTTTCTTTGTGAATTATCTGGATATATTACACCACGTAACTAGGAAGATTATAGATTTATAAATGAAAAAGTTTTTTTAAGTAATATTATATAATTTATTTTATATATATTTTTTAATAGAGTTTTCAATTTTTCTTTTTATATTTAATATAATTTTTATATAGATATGATAAAATCAAAAGTAAATATCCAAGTTTATAATATTAAACTATTATTTTATTATTATTTATCAAGTAATTATAAATTAATAATATAGCTTCTTCAAGTTTAGTTAGCCAATCTTTTTCAAAGATCGAATTAATTTTATTAAGTACAAGAATAAGTAATTTTGAATTTTTTTTCAAAAGTGACTAAACTATTAGAATTTACAAATTCTGATTCTTTTTTCTTAATATCTTCTTTATTAATATTAGTTTCAAGTTTTTTTTAATAAAGTAATAATAAATATATTTAACTAAATAAAGTCTAAGTCAGTATTTATATTAACTAATTTATTAGATATTTCAATTGATTCAATCATTATCTGTAATTTCAAGAGAAAAGTATTATTAATTTTAATATCTTTAATAAATTCAGATTGTATAAGTAGATCCAAAAGAGAAATATATATTTCTTATTTTATATTATCTCAAGCAAGTAATTTAAAGATTAAGAAAATAATCATTTTAAAAGGTTATTGAGTGAAAATCTCTTAATATATTTCTTTAAGAGATTTAATAACTTAAGAAATAATTCAGGTAGATAATTGAGACATGATAAAATAATAAAAGTGAAAAATATAAAAGAATTTGAAAAGATATAAGATAATAAAAATAAAGATAATAAATAAAAAAATAAAAATATGAAAGAATAAAGAAAAAAATAAGAAGAGAGAGAATATTTATATAAATTCTGAGCTAATAAATATGATAAGAATAAAATTTTTAGAGAAAGATAAATATAAAAATGAATAAAAATAAAATAAAAAATAATTTCAAATATAAATATAATAAAAATTAAGAGAAAATTCATATAAATTACTTAATAATAATTTATAGTTCAAAGTAATTTTGATAATTATAATAATATTTGAGTTATTTTCTATTAATAGAATATTTAAGAACATTTTCATTCTGATCATGAAGTTTATAAGAATTATATCTAGCATAATCACAAATATAATATCATTTTTTATTTTAAGTAAATTAAAATTTATCTTTAATTATTAAGTATTACTTTATATCAAATATTAATACTTTATTTTTAATTTTAAATATTATTTTTTTTAAATTTTATTATTATATCTTTAAGAATATTATAATTATTATTCTTCTATATTTTATTTTATTTTTGATTAAATTATATCTTCCTTTTAGTTTAGATCTTTATTTTGTACTATCTATATTATAAATTAGTTTTATATTACTTTTTCTTAAAGATTAATTTCATTCTAAATATATAGATGATTATTATATATTTAATATATTAGATTTAATATATTATTATACAAATAATTATTATATTACTAATTTAGATTATTAATATTTTTAATTAGATATTTCTTTTAATAATTCTTTATATTTTTACTTATTCTCTTTAATTATTATTTATATTATCATTTATAATTATTTATCATATTATTATTTATTAGATTATAATTAATTGTTCTCTGGAGATATAAATTAAGTTAATTAATTTTGTTTAATTTATATATATTTTAATTATAAATTATTATTAATTTATTTATATTTGTATTTACTTTCTTTTTTATAAATATAATTTATCTGTTCTGTACTTTTACTTCAGATTTAATATTTTAAATAATAAAAATAATTATAGATTATAAAATTAAAACTGTTTATATTGTATTTTATTTTATTTATAATTATTAATAAAATAATTTTATAACTTGATAATAATAGATATGATTATTATAAAAATCATCCTTTAATATTTTATACTTTATATATTATATAATATATACTTTATATATATATTTTAGTTTTAATAAAATAATATTTATCAAAATAAATTCAGAATAATTTGTCTAATTTATGCAGAGTATGACTAAATTAATTAAAATAGTTAAAGAAGATAATTCTACTGGTCCTAAATCTATATCTTATCTTTCAGTTAAAATATCAATATACTCAGGAGAATTAAATAAGAATATACTTATTTGAATTATACAAGTTAAAAAAATATTTCAGATTCAAGAAATTATAAATAAAAAGATTCAGATATAGTATATTATTATATTCTTAACTAATATAGTCTTATATTAATATCTTAATAAAGTTAAGACAGATAATAATATTTTATCCTTTGAAAATTAATAAATTATTATCACAATATAATAATTTTGATTAGATTATCTTTCTTTTAGATCCTTTTAGTTTAGATCTTTATTTTGTACTATCTGTATTATAAATTAGCTTTATATTATATTTTTAAGAAGATTAACTTTATATTGGATATATAGATAATTATTATATATTTAATATATTAGATTTAATATATTATTATTCAGATAATTATCATATATATCATAATTATTAATTTGAATTATTAATATTTTTAATTAGATATTTTTTTATAATTCTTTATATTTTTACTTATTCTTCTTATTATTACAGTGGTGGTAGAAAAAAATAACAATCAAATGATATGATTTAATTTGCATAATTTTTATTTAAAAAATCTCAAAAATTAACTATAACTAGTCTATAGTACATACTTTAATTTCTAATATTTTGTTTCACACCCTTTATTATCTATAACTAGCTCAAGATATTTCAATATTGATCGTACTAATTTTTAACATAATCCCACATCAATTTTTTCCCACTTCTCCTCTATTATTCTAATAAAAACCTCTTGTAATACAGATTTTTTTCATAAATCATCAAGTTAACCCTTTTCTCCACCCTTTTTTTTATAATTGATCACAAGTTCTCAATCAGATTAAGATCTGATGAGTATAATAGCCAATCAAGCACATGGAGATACTGATCATTCAATAAAATGGTCATAAGCTTAGTATGATGCTTAGGATCATTGTCTTGTTGAAATGTCCACTTGTCATCAAGAATCTGATTTACTTGCTCAAATAAATTTTTGGTTAGTATTTCATGATATAATTCACCATTCATAATTTCTATAAAAGTTTTAAATCCAACAATTCTCTTCATGCAGAATGCTCCCCACACATGCACTTTAAATAGATGTTTTATGATTCCTTGAGTTGGCACTAGTTGTCCAGCTTTATAATGAATCTGAACCATATTCCAAAATATTTGAAAGGTGGATTCATCAGAGAAAATTGTAGTATTCCATCATTTTTTTTGATATTTTTTTGTCCAGATAAGCCAACGTTATTTCGCTAATTTTGTGAGAAAAGGAATCTTTCATAGAATACAAACCTTAAATCCAAGTTCTTGTAGATTTTGCCAAACTGTCCGTGATGCTATATTTAAACTGAGATAAGTATTATTGAGAGTTTCCGCTATCTCCTTGCTCGTCACACTTTTTTTTTAGTTATAATTTGTTCAAGATGTTTTCATTATTCAAGTCTAAGTTTTTTTGAATGACCTGAATATTGACCTTGCTTTAAATCATTTATTTCAGCAAGCTTAGCAGTCCATCTGTATAATATTTTGATAGGAAATCCAGTTATTCTTTGAAGTTTGGTGACTTCCCTATATCTACGTTCCCATAATGACTTGACAAGAAAATATCTCCTTGCAAGAAAACTCATGTGTAATAATAATAATGATAAAAATATTTTTTACCTATCTTAAATCACATAATAAATATACCTGTAACTGATTTTAATGTTACTGTAACGTAAAAAAAGATCTGGTGGCATAATTTCTAAAATGAAAAGAATTATCACTTTTTTCTGTCACCACTGTATCTATATTATTATTTATAATTATTATTATTTATTAAATTATAATTAGTTATTCTTTAGAAATATAAATTAAATTAATTAATTATATTTAATATATATATATTTTAATTAGAAATTTATTATTAATTTATTTACACTTTATATTTATTTCTTTATTATAAATATAATCTATCTATTTTGTATTTTTAACTTAATTTCTGAATACTTTTGAATAATAAAAATAATTATAAGTTATAAAATTAAAACTATTTATATTATATTTTATCTTGTTTATAATCATTAACAAAATAATCTTATAACTTGATAATAGCAGATATAATTATTATAAATATTACTCTTTAATATCTTATTATACATTACACACACACTATATATAAATATTTTAGTTTTAGTAAAAAAATAATATTTATCAAAAATAAACTCAGAATAATTCACATAATTTATGACAAGCATAATTGAATTGATCAAGATAATTAAAAAAGATAGTCTCTCTAATCTCAAGCCTTTGTCTCATCTTTTAGTTAAATTATCTATATACTTTGAAAAGCCAAATGAAAATATACTTGTCTGAATAATGCAAACTAAAATTGTATTTCTGGCTCAAGAAATTATAGATAAAAAGATACAAATATAATATGCAGCAATCTTCTTTACTAATGTAGTATTATACTGATATCTCAATAAATATAAAGCTAATAACCATACAATTTCTTTCAATAATTAAAATAATTTTATTATAGCACTTAGAGAAGTATTCTAATTATCATATTATTAGTAACATCTTTGCAAATAACTTTATCTTCTTTACCAAATAGGATCTGTACAAGACTATAATATAAAATTCAAAAATATAGTTAGCCAAGTCATAAATATGAGTGATTTAGATTAAGTTATATATTTTATAAAAGATTTAAAATCTATTACAAAAATAGAAGTTAGTTATTAGATACTAAAACTTTAGAAGATACTTAAAAGTTAACTATTTACTATGATATAGTTATATATGAACAAGACAAATATCTAGATCTACCAAGCAAATATAATAATAATAGTTATCATTCACAGAGCTAATATAGAAGTCACTAGAATAATGGCTCTATGCTTATAGAATTAGATCAAGCAGAGAGTTATAATAATAATAAAAAGAATAATAATAATCAAAAGAATAACAAGTTCAAAGATATCTATTACAATTATAATAAATCAAATCACTTTATTAAAAATTATTATTTTAAATCAAAGATAAAGATTGCAAATATTGAAGATAAATAAGAAGAATCTTCACAGTTATATTAAAAAATTGAGTTCACTCATCTTGAAAATAATAAAAAAAGATTATTAAAATTTAATAACCAAGTAAATAACAAGTCAGCATGAGTATTACTAGATAATAATATATTCAAAAACTTTGTTGATAAGAAATTTATCCAGAAAAATAAAGTCAAGTTATAAAAGATTATATCAGTTATAGTTAAACTTGCTAATAGCAAGAAGATAACTGTCACTATTATAATAAAGATTGATAAGTTAAAGTTAAATACATATAGAATATATAAAATAAATGTATAAGTATTAAAATTATAAAGATATAATCTTATTTTAGATAAATCTTGATTATTTTATATCAATTCTATTATAAATTGAAGAAATAATATTATTATCTTTACCTATAAATTAAAAATAATTAAAGTACAAGCTAATAATAAAGTCAAGTTAGGTTCAAGCTACAATTCAATTTACATTTCAAAATAATAAATTGTAAATCTGCTAGCAGATACAAAGCTCTTTACTATATATTTTAACAATACTAAAGATAAAAAAAAAGTAAAAAAAAAGTTATTTTTATTAAAAATATTAGATATCAAGAAAAGATATAAAGATATATTTTCTAAAATCTTACTAAATCAGTTATTATCTAAAAAAGTAATTAATTATAAAATTGATCTTATCCCAGAATTTGAATTACCATTCAGACTTACTTATAAGCTTTCTTTCACTGAGATAGATAAGTTCAAGAAATAATTAGCTGATTAAATACAAAAAGACTTCATTTATTTAAGTATTTTATCTTTTAGAATATTAATTCTTTTTGTATATAAGAAAGAAGATATATTAAGACTATATATTAATTATAGAGCTTTGAATAAAATTATCATCAAGAATCACTATCTCTTACCAAGAGTTGATAAGTTAATAAATAGACTTACAGAATTAAAATATTTCTTAAAGCTAAATTTATACTCAGAATATCATTAAATACATATTACAGAAGAAGATATACATAAAATTATATTTAGAACTTGTTATAAATACTATAAGTTCTTGATTCTATCTTTTAGATTTACTAATATACTAGCAATCTTCATAATACTAATAAATAATATATTTTATGATTACTTAAATAAATTTATAATTATATATTTGAATGATATTTTGATTTATAGTAAAATAAAAAAAGAACATATACAACATTTTCAAATTATATTAGAATATTTTGCAAGTACAAGTTAAATATCAAGTAAAAGAAATATAATATTATATAATAGTAATAAAATATCTTGAATATTTTATTTTAGTAGAAGATATCTCAGTTGATCAAAGAAAAATTATTATAATTAAAAATTGGACAGCATATTAGAACTTTACTTATTTCTAGAATTAATTAGCTATTATAAAAAGTTCATGAAAGAATTTATAATAACTGTCTTATTACTTATAGTACTATTATATAAAGATCAAAAGTATGAATATTCTATAATAGTATAATAAGCTTTTGAATAACTAAAGTAATATCTTATCTTAATATTAATCTTGTTATTATCAAATTCAAAATTACCATTCACAGTTATAATAAATATATCAGATTTTGCTATTAAAGCTATATTAAGCTAAAATTAAGACAAGAATAATTAATCAATTATATTTGAATCAAGAAAACTTTCACTAGCAGAACAAAACTATCTAGTTCATAAAAAAAACTACTTATAATTATATATATAATTAGACTTTGAAAGTCATATTTAAAAGAGCAAAAATTTATAATAATTACAGAATATATCTCTTTAAAATATATCAAAACATAACATAATCTTTTCAAGAGATAAGTTTGCTAATTAGAAATATTATAGGTTAGTAACTTTGAAATCAAGTATAAATCTGACAAGAATAATATAATAGCAAATATACTTTCTTACCAATTATATCTGACAAATATTTTAGTTATTATTATCAATCTTATTGATAAAGAAGACTTAATAAAGAAATATTAAAAAGATAAATATTTTGTAAAAATATATGAAATCTTGAAAAACTTTAATAATATTAATCTAAAGTAACAAACTAAAATAAAGAACTTTAAGTTAAAAGAAAAATTATTTTACTTATTTTAAATAATAAGACTTTAAAAACAAAGATTTTATTTAAATTTTATAATATATTAATTATAAGATATATTAGAATAGACAAGATATATATAATTATATCTTAATAATTCTATTAATCAAAGATAAATAAAAGTATTTACAAATATATTACCAGTTATAAATCTTATTAACATAATAAATCAAGTAATTAATAACTCTTAAAATTACTATAGTTACTCACTATTTTAGAAAACAAATGAAAATATATTACTATAGATTTTATAGTTTAACTTTTAATTATCAAGTTTAGATATAATATAATAATTATATTTATAAATTAGTTATCTAAAAGAGTATACTTTATACTAATTATAATTATAGTAATTACACCTGATATTATAAAGATTTTCTTTGAAAATATCTTTAAATTATATAACTTACCTATAATTATAATATCAGACAGAAATACAAAATTCATAAATTACTTTAAAAATCTTTTTTTAAATAACTAAATATAAAACTTGTTATATCTATAACTTTTCACTCACAAACAGATGATCAAACAAAAGATTCAATAGAATTTTAGAAAAGATATTAAGAATATACATTACCTATTAATAAAATAGATAGAATAAAAATCTAGCTGCAATAGAATTTGCCTATAATAATAATAAAAATACTTTAATAAATTACACATTTTTTTGAATTAGATTATGAACAAGTATCTCACATATTAATTAATATCTCTCAAAATAATATTGCAAACTCACAAGATTTTATAAAGTATTAAAATATTATAATCAAGACTGTCAAGAATTTATTATTAGAAGCTTAAAAAAATAATCAAAATATATAAATTAATATAAAAGATTTGAAGAATTTAATCTTGAAGATAAAGTTTTTTCTCTACTTATAATATTAATATTTTAGTTAATAAATAAAGAACAATTAAGAAACTTATATCAAAATTTATAGAATCTTTTGAAATTATTACTAAAATATTTTCTATTACTTATAAATCAATACTATTATATAATATAAAATTATATCTGATATTTCATATTTTACTATTAAAGAAATATAACCCAGATAATAAATATAATAGATACAATTATTATTAGCAATTATCATCTCAAATAATAAAGAAGTATATAAAGTTAAAAATATTCTTGACAAAGAAATTTATTATTATAAATTTCAATATCTTGTTAAATAATTCAGTTATTCTTTATAATGTAACTTGAAAACCTCTTGATAATCTGAAAAATCTCATGAAGAAGATTAATATTTTTGAAAAATCACACTCTTGAATACAATAAGAATATTTTATCTTAAGTAGAAGGATATATAACAATTTTGATTAGGTTATTTTTCTTTTAGATTCTTTTAATTTAGAACTTTATTTTGCATTATCTGTATTACAGATTAGCTTTGTATTACATTTTTAAGAGATTAATTTCATATTGAATATACAAATAATTATTATATATTTAATATATTAAATTTAATATATTGTTATATAGATAATCATTATATATATAACAATTATTAATTTGAATTATTAATATTTTTAATTAGATATTTCTTTTTATAATTCTTTATATTTTTACTTATTTTCTTATTATTTATTTATATTATTATTTATCATTATTTATAATTATTATTACTTATTGAATTATAATTAGTTATTCTCTGGAGATATAAATTAAGTTAATTAATTATATTTGATACACAAATATTTTAATTAGAAATTTATTATTAATTTATTCACATTTTATATTTATTTTTTTATTATAAATATGTTCTGTCTATTTTATACTTTTAACTTAAGATCTGAATACTTTTAAATAATAAAAATAATTATAAGTTATAAAATTAAAACTATTTATATTATATTTGATCTTATTTATAATTATTAATAAAATAATCTTACATACAGCTCTTAGAAATATATTTTAATTATCTCATTATTAATAATATCTTTGCAGATAACTATACTTTCTTTTTCAAACTGATTTAGTATAAGACTATGATATTAAATTTAGAAATATAATTAGTCAAATAACTAACATGATAATCTAAACCAAGTCATATACTTTATAGAAGATCTTAAATCTATTACTAAAATAAAAGTTAATTGTAATAAAATTAGATTAGTTATTAATAATTATATTATATTTATCTTTTATTTTGCAGATTATTACTGCATCATATACTGTTCCATATATGACTTACTATACCACAATTATCTGATCATATCAAAAAAAGTTATCTGATTTATTTAAGTTATTTTAGCTATAAATAATTTCTTAGTAGAATTTCTCTTTTTTTTTGTTCTACTAATTTAGCTAGCATATTACTAAATTTATATATTTTATTTATAATCATTTATTTCTTTATTTATTTAT
>CAJVPS010000687.1:0-20898 GCA_910591765.1 Ambispora leptoticha | reverse complement strand
GATAAAGACTTCGGGACTGAGAGGACGTGGAGGAGCTGGGTTCCCAACTGGTTTGAAATGGAGTTTTATGAATAAACCCCCAGATGGCCGGTAATTAGAGTTAATAAATTTCGAGTATTAGATTAAAGAGTTTGATGTTTGTGGGATTACATGTACATATGTATTGATCACATTGTTATTGATTAGAGCTCGGTACCTTGTAATTAATGCAGACGAAGGAGAACCAGGTACCTGCAAAGACAGAGAAATTATGCGTGGTGACCCTCATAAACTTGTTGAAGGATGTTTAATAGCTGGTCGAGCAATGAATGCCTCTGCAGGTATATTATTAATTATTTTATCGTATTAATTATATTTATTATTTGACACTGGAAAATTTAATATTTAATTTTTAAAAATCCAGCTTATATTTATATTCGCGGTGAATTTTACAATGAAGCATCAAATATGCAAGAAGCAATCAATGAGGCATATGCTGGTTGGTTGTTATTTTTTATAAAAACATTGATTACAGTTTATGTCCAACTAAAGTTATATGATATTAAGTTATATTATCAATACTGTTCATAATAAAAAAATAATTATAACATCAGAGGGACTGATTGGAAAAAACGCTTGTGGATCAGGCTATGATTTTGACGTATACTTGCATCGAGGTGCCGGCGCATATATATGCGGCGAAGAAACAGCGTTAATCGAGTCCCTTGAGGGCAAACAAGGAAAACCACGGTTAAAGCCTCCTTTTCCGGCTGATGTGGGATTGTTTGGGTGTCCGACTACAGTGTCGAACGTGGAGACTGTGGCTGTTGCACCGATTATATGTCGACGGTAATGATCAAGTTTATAATGTATAATTTACAAACCGTTTTTCTTTATTGTTAGTATGTTATACAGGAGTTTATGGTTTACTTAGTTTATTTTTGTTAAAATAGAGGCGGATCATGGTTTGCTAGCTTTGGTAGAGAACGAAATTCCGGAACTAAATTATTTTGTATTTCTGGACATGTGAATAATCCGTGTACTGTGGAAGGTATTTATCCGTCATTATTTTAATATAAACAAAAATTGCTGTATTTTAATTATTTACATCTGTACTCTGTCCAAAAAATTTATGACAGAGGAAATGAGTATACCATTGCGAGACCTAATTGAACGACATTGTGGTGGAGTACGTGGTGGATGGGATAATCTGCTAGGGATAATTCCTGGCGGTTCATCTGTTCCGGTTATTCCTAAACACATTTGTGAGGACGTGTTGTAAGTGTTGAGACTATGAGAATAACATATATTAACTGTTCTTTCGCTTTATTTTTATTCTCGATACCTGTCGACCCAAATTTTATGAATTAATTAAATAATTGATTACATTTTATAGAATGGACTTTGACGCACTCCGAGATGTCCAATCAGGTCTCGGCACAGCCGCGGTAATAGTAATGGACAAGTCTACCGACATAGTGGCTGCCATTGCACGACTATCCGCCTTCTACAAACATGAGAGTTGTGGTCAGTGTACACCGTGCCGTGAAGGTACCACGTGGCTGAATAATATTATGGCACGATTTGTAAAGGGACATGCAACTACACGCGAAATCGATCAGCTTCAAGAGTTATCGAAAGGGATTGAAGGGCATACGATATGTGGTAAGTGTTATTTTTAGTTTCGGATTCGAAATTAAATAACTATAATATTATAAAAATTATTATTAAAATATTGATAATTTAATAATCCTTTAAGCGTTGGGCGATGCAGCCGCTTGGCCAGTACAAGGACTAATCCGACACTTTAGACCACAACTTGAAGCTCGTATGCACGACTTTGCGCGTGAAAATCCTGACATCGATTTATCCAAACTTTCGATTGCTGCTCCCGGATTGTAATATTTTGAAAATTACAATGGTTTAACAGCCAGGATTACGGCAGAATCTGGGCATATTTCAAATTCTCGAAATTTTTGCCGATGAATGAATAAATGAATCAGAATGGTAAAATTATATTGGCAAAACAAACGGACCGGATGATCAAAATCGTAAAAATCAAGCATTTATAGTTTTGTGTTAAGTAAAAAAATTTTGTCAGCTAATATGTGTATGAATATTGATAATAATTGAATCAATAAAGAATATTTTCAAAGGATTCTTTAATTTTGAATTGATATTATTCGGAACAGTATATGATGCAACGACAAATAAAATTTTCCATTATGTATTTGAATTGGGTTCTGTTATTGTTGTCTCAATCTGAGCAAGTATCCCATCACGATCGTGAAAAGCACGCATTGAGGTGATTTTTGGAGCAATCGCAGCATGGGTCTTTTTAGCATAGTAGTAAAATTACAATAAATCAAATTATCGGATAACAAAGAAAACACAGTTTATCCTTATTCTTACCCATCTAGACCCAGACTCAGCCAACTTAGCGCATTTTTTTACATTATCTTCGGTCAAAAACCACTTTTCGTGGTTGTCAATCAATATACTCTGCCATTCGCGATTCCTGTGGCGTTTTTCAATTAAGATTACAAGATTTTCCGCGGAAGTCGAGTACCGATTTGATTGCGAGACAGTTGGTGGATGTGAAATTGTGGTTGTAAAACTTAGATCTGGTATTTTTATAGTGGTCTATCATCGTCATAATTCATATAAGTTTAAATAAAGGATTCAATTAAAGACAGGAAATAGAGAACCTTTTCATCCTCAAAATCAATCTGGAGCAAATCTTGATCTATGTTTGCTATGGAAAGTATTAATGTGCAAAAATTTGGTGTTTGACGAAAATTTATGAGTGGATTTTGTTGATTTGCAAGCGAATTAGACATTTTTTTGTGCTTGATAAAAAAAAAAGGGGAGCGGTTAAAGCATACGTCTGATGTCCATTTTTGGGGGTAGTGGATTATATGTCAATTCGAATTATGTAAATCCAGATCATGTCAATCTGAATTTACCTAATGATTAAGTTGTACAACTGTACACAATATATTTCGTCATTATTGCAAAGTAATTTTTTTGGAGTGGTTGGTTGGCGGGGGAATAAAAACAATAAGGATAAGGTGAATAGGGGATGGAATATCAGTTAAGGAATAATTATGTAGATAATACAAGCTTAGAAATACATTCACATAAGAAATGCAAATGCATTCACGCAAGAAACACAAAAAAAAATCAAATCTTATATTTCAAGTTATATTTAAGCCACAAGAAATACTATAAAAAAAACTCATATACACATACACATGCACACACATATATATGTTCACACCTATATAACATCATATACATATATTTATATTTTGAATAAGATTTCTAATGCAAGAAATTATTAATTAAAAATGTATGAGTCTTTTTAATATTAATAACTTTTTTAAGTATTTGAAAAGAAGTTTTGTAAAAAATTATGACTGCTCATATCCAATATCTAGATGTAATATAATAACTAACAATCTTTTAATAATGATTTTTGAATTATTTATACTTATTATTTCTTAAAATATTACAAATTCAGTACATAAAAAATAGAAATTCCAGTTAAAAAAAAGAGAAAGACAAGTAAATATAATTCTAATTAGTGTAATATCAGAATTAAAGTAATATATATTGCCATAATACAAATAGTATAAATCAAATATTATAAAAATATTTTAGATTATATATATCAAATTAAGAATATTGATCAAATAAAATAATTAAAAGTAATCAAATAATTGATAACTAATAAAGTAAGCAAATCATATAAATTATTAACTATAATTATTATAATTAAGAAACTCACAGTGAATAAGAGACTTGATATTATTATTCAAAAATTATTATTATTATAGTAATATAAATTTTTTTAATTTTATAATTTTTTAAACTTCAGATTTTTAACCAATCAATTAATTTTTAAAAAGTATATAATTTTGAATGATTTAATTAGTGTATCAATTATGAATTTAGTTATAATTCAGTAATAATTTTGTAATATTTCAAGATCATAAATATATAAATAGCTTAAAAGTTAATAATAATTCACAAATAATTTATCAACAGTTTGAAATACTTTAAAAATGATTTCAAAATGAATTTTATTTATTTTTCTTTATTATCTTTTCTTTTTAGAATATCTATTTTATTTTGTCATTCATATTATCTTTTAACTTATCATATCTGTCTTATTTCTTTATTTTACTTGTTTATTTATTAATCTTTTATTCTAAAACTTGTAATTATAAACTAGAATAGCAAATAAGTTATGAGTAGATTTTAAATAAAATCTGTAAAATCTTAAAGATATATAAATATCTCTACTTTTAAATATGAAATAAATATATTTGAATAATAATAATTCAATTATTCTTAAAAATACTTGAGTTATACTTATCTTATAATTTTTCTTGAATCTTTTATCTTGATATTCTGCTTTTAATTATCTCTTCTATTATAATAAATTATATTCTGATTAATTATATATTTTTCTTGTCTGAAAAATATAGATAATAGATATTCTTTACTTAAAATAAATCAAATATATTTTATTTAATTTATAAAGATTCTTATAAGTTTTCTTACATATAAAAGCTTTAATTTATTTTTAATATATATCTTTTAATTATCTAATAGTTAAAAAGATACTATTAAAGAATTTAGTCAGTATATTAAATTTTTTATTTTAATTATAATAATTTTTATTTGGGTGTATCTAATTAGAACATCCTGTTCCAGAAATTATCTTGGAAAATTAGATTGGCTAAGGCCAGAAATTCAAAATTTTTATTTGATTGATTATGATACATAACGTGATAATCATGTGTCTATTTTAAATTCTATTAGTTGGGTTTTAGGGTTAGGAGTTAGGAACTAAATAATTGTAATAATCTGGATGTATAACTTGTAAATTAAATAGTGAGTTATGTAGTTAAATAAAGAGAATAAATAAATAAAAAAATGAATAAATACCTAATAATTTTGACATGTCACGCTATTATGTTCTGTTTGTCTGCATATACCACAGATGTATATATGTGATTTTCTTTTTTTTTCAGTTGCAGATTTATAACGCTTAGTTTTGGGTATCCCTTTCATCATGATACTAACAGATTTTCAATTGATCCAGATTCATTCTCCTTATTTTCATTATCAGCAAGAGGTTCTTGAAGATTCCAGTTTCATACTGACCTAGTAAGTGTATCTGCTATTTCTTTATGCTGGCCAATAAATTCTTTTAACCATGCCATCATTTCACTATAATTATCATGTTCAATAGCAAGTTGAATTGCGTATTATACCAATCTCCACATCTCTCCATATTTGACTTTTCATTATGCCGTATAATGTAAAATATATATCACAGACTTAGATATAGTCAATAAATTTGATGTCAATATTTCATTTGATTAATTTTTTGTTGATTCTTAATTCATAAAACAGCAACCATTCACAATTTCTTTGTCTTTTTATTCATCATTATACTATCAGATAGGTATCATTTGAATATAAAACCCTGCAACTCTTGAATATATCATCACCTGAAAATAATGGTAACAGATAATATCACGAGATATGTTAAATATACATGAACACAAATAAGAAATAGAATTAATAACTATCACAAAATATGAGTATTTGTTATTTTCAGATCACATATCTTCAATTTTCCATAGTTCTTGAATATTTTCTTCACCAACTTTAACAACTATTGATTTCAATAGAATTTGCTTGACATCATATGAATTCTTAATGAATTCATTTATTACGTCAAGGTTAGAATTCTAAACTTAATAAAATATTAGATTATCTTAATGATTTCAAAAATTTTATCCTTAATTTGATTTATCTTATCATTGTTATTTACAATATTTATTTGACTTGTGATAAAATATAGGTATTATGCCATTTCCAGATATTCTGTAGATAATATATGGGAGGTGAGAAGTTTGGATATTTGTTTATTGATTTCAGGAAAGAGATCATGATTTACTGATATAATTCCCATACAAGATGATATAGTCTTGTATTCAAAAAATTAATTTCACTGTGTTTTGTCTTGGAGCCTTATATCTAGTACATCAACAAGATCACACAGACTGCTGCTTGATATTAATAGATATTTGATAATACTATTGAGGCCTTTGACACAAGAGGTAATTTGAATTCTGACTATGAATATTTTTGATGTAAATGCATGTACCTATGCTTGTCAGCTATGGTAAAGTGTTCTCATCAGATAATCTTTGACATTAAAGTACTTTTTGGTAAGTCATGATCATCATTCATAAAAACTTTCTTCACACAGGCTGTTATGGCATAGGAAAAAATCATGAACAAAGTTTTCATATTGATTATGAAGCTTGGCTTTGAGATTTCTGGGTAGATTTTTGCTGATATGAAAAATATAGTAAACTGAATAAGTATTTTTATATATTTATCTGATAATGGCATCTGCTACAGAATCTGTATCTGTAATAAATACTAATAGCTTGATTTTTATTACTTTTTTTGTGCAATCCAGAATCTATTTATAGGACTCTGTTATTTTATCCAACATGAGAGCTTGGGTCACAAGATGTGATCTAGTATTATTATCTATAGCGAGAAAAAGTAAAAGTGATATTTGATATTAGTTGATTTTGACAGTATTGTTATTTAAAATAATATTATAATACTCTAATCAAAGAACAATCTGCTCTGGTAACATTCAAAATAAGCAGATAAGTCAACTTTTATTATTCAGCTCAAATTTAATAACCTATTGATAATTATATGATTTGTATTCAAGAAGTGTCATTAGCAGATATAATACATCTAACTTTTCATTAATATAAATTTTGAATCTTTGTATCACATTTGAAAGATCACAGTTAAGAATAGTCTCATTTGGAAATTTTGTCTTCAATAGTCTTTTCTGAGCACTGATTGATAAGTTTCTATTTTCAGTAAGAAACTGAATTTTGCCAAGGATATCTTCAGGAATTCTTTAATATATTGGAGTATAGGATTGAGCATCAGGATATAGTGGGTGATTATGTATATTGGTAAAGATTATGAGAGTTATGAGTGAGACATTTCTTGATGAGTTAATATTAGTATGCTATTCGTATTCTTGGCATTTTGACTTGCAATTATGGTGATTGTGAATATTAACTTTTTTTTTATTGATATTGACTGCTAAATTTGCATTTGTAGCTATGATGTTTAATATGACCTTCTGAATGTAACTCCAATCTTTTTCAGGTAATACCAAATCCTCTCTGCTTGTCATAATTTTTTATAAGACTATCAGTTTCTTCTTATGATTGGAAGATATAACTGACATAGAGATTTGATATGTCTATAAATAGAGATAAATAAAGTAAGTAATCTGTCACACTCATTCTAATATATAATCTCATCTTTATTTTCAAAGTTTTGAGAAACTTGATAGCTTAATTTGTATGCTTCTTGTTCTATGTTAGGAAAGCATTATAACATTATGAAAAAGATGAGATTTACCAATGAGATTAGAGAATATCTTTATTTATGTTATTGTGGGGTGCTTGATTAGGAATAGACTCTATATTAAGAGTAGATTCTATATTAGGAATAGAAAACTTTTTAAAATATTAACACGTATATTTCTTACTACTATCTATAGATACTTATTCAGACACTTTTTGATCTGTATCTGTTAGTTTTAAACTTTAATATGAAGATAATTACACATTACTTAGAGAAAAAATTAGTATACTATGAACTAGAATATCAATAGATATAGCAAAGGAATTCCTGTCTTGAGTAGTTTTTGTTTGGAGAATTAGTTTTGTTATAATATATTGCTTTTTTGACACTTAAAACTCATAATTCATATCTTGTATATAAAGTTTGGCTGTCATCTTCAATAAAACCAATCTTTTTCAGCCTTATTGAGTCTTGTTACCACTTATTGTGAGCAAAAAATCTTCAGAAAACATGATTATTGCATGAGAAAAGCCACAGTTGCATGGAAAAAAAATCCAAAAAAGTAATAGTTATACCAGTTACACAAAATCAGTTACATGAAATGTGGCCAGATCATATTGTTATGATTTGTAATCAATAAGAATCCAAAATAAACACATGATCAAAACAAAGTTATCTATTTATTACGTACTTGTTTTGGATTCTTATTGATTTATCAGTAATAAAATTAGATTGGTTTTATATTTTTCAATTATTCTTGATAGGTTATTCATATATTTTATTTATGCAATATATAAGATATTCATGTAATATATTGTATAGTATAAGTATCACATGGTTCTACTAAGTATAACAATCTATATGATAATTTATATAACTTGGATCATGTGTCATGTAGTATGAGATCATAAGTTATGTGATTTTTTGGAGTAATTCCTGAAACAAGGTATTTTATTTAGATTATTTCTTTTTATTTTAGTTTTAGATATTTACTCTTAATTTAGTTTTTATAATCATAATTTTCTTTTTATTTTATCTTATTTTTATTTTTATTAATATAATACTTATAAGTATTAGTATTAAAAAATCTTCAAAATAATTATAATTCTCTTTATTTTTATAAATAATTCAGTTTTAGTTCTTAAAACTTATTATAAACTATATTTTTAGTAAAATCTATCTTCATAAATATAGTTTATAATATTTGGTATCTTTTTTGTAAATTCAAATTTTCAGAAATCCTTTTTTAACTTATTTTTATTATTTTTATTTATTATTTATTTATTATTTTAAGAATTAACTACTCTTGAAATATTTATTATCTAAATAATCAATTAGTTTATAAGTACATATTACTTTTTTATTAGACTTTTAATTAACCTATATTTCAATGAACATAATTAAGAAAACTCTTAAAAATATTTATCTTATATCAAATCATACAATTACTATTCTTATTATTATTCTATTAATTAAAATTCAAATAGAAGATTTGTAAATTTTCTTATCCAAACTCAAGATTATTATGTGATCTCTTATAACAAACTATCATAAGAAATTTTTGATAATATAATACAATAAAATCACATATCTAATCAATTTCAAAGAGGAATTATCAAGTTACTTAATACTTTTATATTTAATATAAAAATCATAGTTGAATAATAAACTTATTTAGTTGATAATATCTTCTTACTTCTTGAAGAAATAGATAATTTTAAAACTTCTTTAATCAATCAGCCAACTGAATTAGAATATGAAAATAGTAATTTTAAAGATTTTAAAGAACTAATAATTATAATTAAAGAAATTTAATTTCAAAATTCTCATCCAAAGGAAGAATTAATCATATTAGATAAAATGAAAAATCTTATTCAAGCTCTTATAAAACTAACTTGATTTATAAAGATTCAAAAAATAAAAAAGATTCTTATTCTAATTTATAAATTTAAAGATAATAATCAAGATCTAATTAGATAGTTACATAATTTTGAAGTAGTCACAAAAGCTAATAGAATTACTAATAAAAGAAAGATCAAAATAATAAGAGAATATCTAGAAAAATTAGCTGCTGCCTGATTTGATCAATAAGTTATAAGTACTATTCTTAAATTAACTGAATAGACTAATGATAATTATAATAAATATAATTTCACTTATTATTTCATCTATAAATTTTATTTATCTCATAAAATACAATAATAGTAGGATGAATTAAAATTTTTAAAATAAACTGGAACTATAAAAGAATATATTAATCAATTTATAAAACTTGAAAGTAAGAAAAAATATATTTAAAAAAGTATATGATTTGAATTTTTAAGAAAGATCTTAAGTCTGAAATTTGAAAATGAATCAATCTAAATATTAAAGATATTATAGAAAGTATTATTAAAATTATAAAGAATATTGAAAAAGCTAATTTAGATTTTCTTGAACAAATTTATTACTAAACTTAAGCTCAATTAATAAGTAAATAAAGTATTCTTACTAAGATTTTACAAGATCTGATCAGTAGATTAGATCATATAGAATCTGACAGAAGATATAATAATCAGAATAATAATAATAATTAATAATGAAATTAGTCAAGAGACAAATCTGATATTATCTGTTATAGTTATAAAGAAAAAGAAAAGTATATTCAATTATCTCTTAATCTAAAAATTTATAATTTAATAATTAAAATCAGAATAATAATAATAATAATATTAATAATTAATAAAATTAAAATATTTAAAATACTAATTAATAGTCTAATAATTCTCAAAATATAGATACTATTTTTCTTTTGATTCAGATTTAGAATTTGATATCTATTTTATAAGTATCTACTAATAATTCTTCAAGTGATTTATTTACTTATTTCTTTATTAGTAATTTATGATTATTTAGCTAAAAAAAGAAAATATATAAGAATTATTAAAAAGAATGAAGAAAGTAAAAAAGATAATAAAGTTATTCAACTCTTGTCTAAAGTTTCTAAAAAAGACAAGACAAATTTAAAGAAAAAAAAATAAAAGAAAGAAATAGCTTATCTTCTTATTCTTATAAAGAAAGCAAAAATTTATGATATATTTAAAGATTTGATATCTTAAAAAATCAATATTATCATTATCTAACTTATCAAAATATTTTCTGAACAAAGAATTTAAATATCAAAAAAAATGAAAAAGAAACTATAAAAAAAATTAAAATAAAAAGCAATATTTATTCAAAAGATTAAAATAACTTTAGCCTGATATAAAGTCAAGATTGATAAAATTTCAGTTAATTTAATTATAAATACTAAAGTATTATAATATATTATTAATTATAAATTCTTAAAATAATTTGATATAAAAATTTAATAAAAATTTAATATCTCTATATCTAATATTAATAGATATTCTAAATAATTACTTAAAGTTATTGATAATTTTTAAATTACTATTAATGAAATTATAATTCTAATAAAAGTAGATATTATAAAAACTCAAATCTATAGTCTTATTATAGGAATGAACTGGTCAAATAAAATTAATACTAAAATTAATCTCAAAAAAAATATCATGATCTTTGATTAGAATTGAAAGAAGAAAAAATATTAATCAAATTTATTCATAGATAATAAAATATTTAATTAAAAGATAATAATAATAATTTTATTATCTTCTTAAGTGAAATCATTAATGATAAGTTCAAGATTAAAGATCAAGACTTAAAAGATTATAATTTTCTTTATTAAATATCTAATAAATCTTGAATTCAGATTTATATCTTAACTAGATAACTTGCTAATATAGATTTTGGAAAAAAAATTTCTTTTTTAATAGTAAACTCAATTTCTAAAATCAAAATATTAAAATTTTTAAAGAAAAAGTATAAGTCAAAAATAATACTCTTATCTAGAAAGAATATTCAAAATTAAAAGGAAAATTTCAATAAACTTATTATTAAAATTTCTAATAGACTTTTGATTAGAGAGAATTTGCTACAGAATATTAATATTATTATTCTCAAATATAAATATTCTTAATATTTTAATAACTTATTCATCTGAATCAATATTAAGATAAATATATTAAATAATCTTTCAATAATTCTATTTCAAAATAAAACTAAAAACTGATAGATAAAAGTAGAACAAATCTGAAAATTAGAAAGAATATCTATTATAAAAGAAAGATTTTTTATTAAAAATAAAGTTTTAAAGAAATTGAAGTTAAAAAACAGAATAATTAAATATTTATATTATAAATATTTTATGAATAGTCAAACTATCTCTAAAGCTTAAGATGAAAATAAAACTGACAAATAATATTATTCTGATTATTTTATTTAATAATAATTTAACTTATTTACTTGTAATTATTATGAACTTTGAGATAAAACAAAATACTTAGAGTAATCTGAAAATATAATAAAATTAAATATTTTTATAACTATACTAAGTAATATATATATGTATTTAATTATAATAATTAACAAAAAAATAATAAAACTATTAGAAAATTAAAAAGTGATGATAATCTATTAAATATTTATTAATAATATAATAAAATTAAAAAAGTAATACTTATCTGATATATTATTAATTATAATAAAGAAGAAAAAATATAGTATATTAATTATATTAGCTTTGAAGAGGTATTAGCTCAGGAAATCTTTTTAGCTATCTATTAATAATTATCTCTCTTCTAAAGAAAATAACTTAATTAAAATATATTAATATAAAATTTTATAATAAATACTTGATTTCTTATAATTCTAATACTTATAATGATTATGTATAATTTGAATAAGTTAATAAATTACTAAAAGAAAAGTATTTAGTATCAAAAAAGAAAGAAAAAACTAAAGATAATGGTTATAACTAAAAATAATATTTCATTATTTATCTAATATAATATAATATTTTTAAAATATTTCATATAAGATTTTATTAAATTATTCTACTATTCTATTAATCTGTAAGTGATAGGGTGATGAAAATTTATATTTAATTCCAAATTAAGTGATAAGTTTTTTAATCAATTGAGTTATGAATTCAGTTTCTTGATCAGACTATAATTCTTTTGGATATTCATATTTATAAATTATTTCTTTAAAAATAAATTTGATAATTATATTAGCTTCTTTATTTGAAATTACTTTTACTTTAGACTATTTAGTTAATAGATCTATTATTATAATAATATATCAATTTTTTTTCTTAGTTATTTTATAAGATTTAACAAGATCAATTATAATTTTATCAAAAAATTATCTAACTTTAATAGAATATAAGATTTATTTTATAATTTATCTATTAGTTCTTTAATAAGTCTCACAAAATCTAATAAAGTTCTTTATATCTATTCCTATTTTATTCTACCAATATTTAATAGCTATTTATTAATAAGTTTTATCAAATTCAAAATATTTAACAAGTAAATCTGAATATATGCTAGTTATTATTACTTTAATTTTATTTTTTTTAGTACTTAAAATGATATAGTAAGTTCTTTTCTTATATTTTTTTTGTAAAGTATTCTATTAATTATTAAAAAGTATTTTAATTATTAATGAATTTTCTTTTATTATTTTTTAATATATCTTATAAAATAACTTTATTTTCTAAGTATCTTATTAAGTTATAATATATAGTTAAATCTATTATGTTAAGTTAATTAGATTTGAGTAATTTATTTAATTAATTATCTAATAAAAGTTATTTTAAATATTTTATTGATTGAATAAGTTTTGTATTCTACTCTTGTGAATATATTCTTGAGAGTATTTGTATTTTAATTAATTTTTCTAGCTTAATAGGTAATAATAAAGTTATATTTTATCATAATCATTATTTATCTTGAGATTCAGAGTTCAAAATTAACTTATTTAATAATTAGTTATTGAAGTATATTATGATCAGTAATTATTTTGAATAATATCAAAATTATCTAATAGTCCAAACTACAATTAGAGCTTTTTTTTTAGTAATACTATAATTCTTTTCTGCTGATTTTAATAAAATACTTATATAAGTTACTACTTATTCTCTTTCTTTATCATCTTTTTGAAATAATACTATATCAAGTTCTAAGTCAGAGATATTAATATAAAGATAGAATTTCTTTATAAAATTAAGATAGATTAAGATTAGAATAGTAATAAGTTTTTCTTTTAAGATTTGAAATATATTCTCTTGATCTATAATTTAAATAAAAATAATATCATTCTTCAAAAGTTTAAATAGTGATATTGCTATCTGCAAGAATTTTTTAATAAATTTTTTATAATATCTAACTAGTTCTAAGAATGATCTAAGCTTTTTAATATTTTTTAGTATAGAAAACTCTTGAATTTATTAAATAGTTAAGAAATTAAATGATATTCTATCTTGAGTTATTATATATTCTAGAAAGAATAAATTATCTTAAGTAAAGTTATATTTTTCTAAATTGAGTTTTAATCTAGCTTTTTTAATTTATTAAAAAACTTTTTATAAGTATGATAGATATTCTTTCCAAGTTTTCAAGTATATATTTATATTATCAATATAAATCATAGTGAATTTCTAATTATAATTTCTAAATATATTATTTATAGTTTATTGAAAAGTTACAAATATATTATAAAGTTCAAAAGATATAACTTTGAATTTTTATAATTCTTTTCTTAAGATAAATATTATTTTTTCTATACTGAATAATTCTATTTTAATTTGTCAATAACTAAAGATAAGATCTTTAGATGAAAACTATTTTATATCTTCAAGATTATTCATCATTTTATTAATTTATAATAAAGAATAAATATCTTTCTTGATGAGAGTATTAAGTTTTCTGTAATCAATACAAAATTATTTCTTGCTATTTTTCTTTATTACTATTATAATAGGTAAAATCCAGGAATTATTAGATTTTTGAATAATATCTATATCTAACATTTATTGAATTTTATTATGAATAAATTCTTAATCAGAAATAGTTATTCTGTAAGCTTTTGATAGATAAACTTTTCATTTTTAGTATTAATTAAGTATTAAATAATATTAATTTATTCAAGTTTATTTAGATCTGATATAAAAATATTTTTATAAACTTGTAATAAATTATATAGAGCATCTTGTTATTTAATAATTAACTCTTTTTATTCAACTACTTTTTTGATTTCTTCTTTATTTAAAAAGTATACTTTCATTTCATTCTTTCTAGTTAATTTAAATTCTTGAGTTCTATAAAAGAATTTCTCTAATTCTTCTTTAGTATTTACTTAATTCATTTCTTTAATTAAAGTAAACTATAAGAAGATTGCTTGAGTAATTCATTTATTAGATTGGATTTTATAAGATTTATTCAAATTATTATGTAAAAGAACTTTAATATTTCTAGTATAGTTAGTATTAATTTTTCTTCTTTAACTTTTATTTCTTTCTTGATTAGTAATAATTAAGATATTAGCTAACAAATAATTGTTACAGGAACTTTAATTATTAAATAAAGATTAATTATAATAATTTGACAAAATTGAACTAGAATTACTTCTTTTTCAGGATATCTAAAATTAAAGTTTGTATCATATTTATAAGTTTATTTAGATATTTTTTCTTATCTTTATTATTATAGATTTTAATCATTAAATTTGCTAACTATTTTTTAAGTTTTTCTTCTTCTTCTACTTTATTTTTATTTTCTTCAAATATTATATAATATTTATTTAGAATTTCTTCAATAATATCATAATCATTATCTTTAGCTTTTTTTTCTTTTTTGATTCTGAATATTTTTCTTCTAATAGTTCTTTAACTTGTTCAGATTGTACATAATCATTATAAATATCAGAGTTACAAGAAATCAAATATTTATTATAAAATTTTACATTAATATATTTTAATTAAGCAAGCTATTTTCTTTAGAAGAGAGATAGTTATTGATAGATAATTAGAAAGATTTCTTAAACTAATATTTTTTTAGATCTATTATAAGTAATATATTGCATTTCTTCTTCTTCATCATAGTTAATAATATATCAGGTAAGTATTACTTTTTCAATTTTATTACATTATTGATAAATATTCAATAGATTATTATCATTTCTTAATTTTCTAATAGTTTCATTATTTTTTTATCAATTACTATAATTAAATATATATATATATTATTTAGTATAGTTATAAAAATATTTTATTTTATTATATCTCCAGATTACTTCAAGAAAGTATTTGACTTTATCTCAAAGTTCATAATAATTACAAGCAGATAAATTAAGTTATTATTAAGCAAAATAATCAGAATAGTATTATTTGTCAGTTTTATCTTTATCTTAAATTTTAGAGATAGTTTGACTATTCACAAAGTATTTATAATATGAATATTTAACTATTTTGCTTTCTAACTTTAATTTCTTTAAAGCTTTATTCTTAATAAAAAATCTTTCTTCTGTGATAGATATTTTTTCTGATTCTCTGATATATTTTACTTTTATTACTAATTTTTAGTTTCACTTTATGATAAAATTATTAAAAGATTATTTGATGTATTTATTTTAATATTGATTCAAATAAGCAAATTATCAAAATATTGAGAGTATTCATATTTGAAAGTTGGTAATTTATGATGATATTAATATTTTATAATAGATTCTTGTCAATTAAAAATCTATTAAGAATTTTAATAATGAATTTATTAAAATTTTTCTTCTAATTTCAAGTATTTTTTCCAGATAAGAGTAATATTTTTAACTTATATTCCTTCAAAAATCTTAATATTTCTAATTTTAGGAATTAAATTTACTATTAGATAAGAGATCTTTTCAAAATCTACATCATTAAATTATCTGACAAATATATAAATCTGAGTTTAAAATTTATCAGATATATAAGATTATTTTGTTAATGGTTATAAACAAGATAAAATGCGATATAAATAAGTTTTAATTTTATAACTTATGATTGTTTTTATTATTTAAAAGTATTCAGATCTGAGACTAAAAGTACAGAATAGAGAGATCTTATTTATAAGAAAGAAATGAATACAAAATGTAAATAATTAATACAAATTTCTAATTTAAATTACATATGGGTTGAATAGAATTAATTAACTTAATTTGTATCTTCAAAGGGTAACTAATCATAATCTAATAATTAATAATAATAATAATATAAATATAATAATAAGAAGAATAAATAAAATTATAAAAAAATATTAATAATAAAAGTAATTAAAAACATTAATAGTCTAAATTAATAATTGTGATATACATAGTAATTATTTGAGTAATAATGTGCTAAATCTAGATATATTAAATATATAATAATTATCTGTATATCCAGAGTGAAATTAATCTTCTTAGAAATGTAATATAAAGCTAATCTGTTATACAGATAGTGCAAAATAAAGATCTAAACTAAAAGAGATTTAAAGGAAGATAATCCAATTAAAATTGTTACATATCCTCTTATTTAAAGTATAATATTCTCATTATATTCAAGAACATGATTTTTCAAAGGCATTAATCTTCTCCATGATATTTTTCAAGTTGTCAAGAGATTCTCAAGTTACATTATAGAGAGAATAATCTAGCTATTTGACAAGATATTAAGGTTTGTGATAATAAATTCTTTTATTAAGAATATTCTCAACTTCATATTCTTCTTCATTATCTGAGATAATGATTGATGATGGTAATTGATATCTGTTATATTCATTATCTGGATTATGTTTTTTTAGAAGTGATATATGAAATATCAGATGTAATTTCATATTTTGTGATAGTTGTAATTTGTAAGTGATAGAAGATATTTTGGTGATGATCTCAAAGAGACCTATGAACTTTAGTATAAATTTCTTGATTATTCTTTATTTATCAACTGGTAAATTTATATTGCAAGTAGAAAGAAGAACTTTATCTCAAAGGTTGAATTCTTCAGATCTTTTGTGTTGATTTATATATTTTGACTGTCTTTCTTGGACTTCTAATAACAAATCTTTGGCAGTCTTTATTATAGTATTCCAATACTTCATGAAATCTTGAGAGGCTGCAACATTATTTTGTTATGACAGAATATTGATAAATGTGCAAGATGTCTATTTATAATCTAATTTAAAAGATGTATGATCTGTTGAAGCATTTTTACTATTATTGTAAATGAATTCTGTAGCTACTAAATTTTTATTCTATCTGTTTTGCTGATAGATAGTGTATATTCTCAATATTTCTTCTAATGTTCTATTTAATCTTTCTGTTTGGCTATCTGTTTGTGGGTGAAAGACTATAAATATAGTGAGTTTGGTATCCAGTTATTCAAAAAGAGACTTTCAAAAGCAACTTGTAAATTTTATATCACTATCTGATATTATAATTACAGATAAGCCATGTAATTTAAAGATATTTTCAAAGAATATCTTAGCAATATCAGATACTATTGCTGTTATTGTAATTAGTATGAAATGCACTCTTTTTGATAATTTATCTATAAAGACTACTATAGCATTATATTTAGACTTAGTAATTGAGAGTTGTACTATAAAGTCCATAGTGATATATTTATATCTATATTCTGAAATAGCTAAAGATTGAAGTAATTCTGAGAATTATTAATTACTACTTTTATTGTGCTGATATGATTCACAACTGGTAATATATTTGTGAATATTTTTTTTTATTAGAATTATTAAGAAACTGCTATATAAGTTTTATTAATTTTAATATGTCTAGCTATTGGTGTATCATGAATTTCAAACAAGATTTTTGCTTTCAAATTTTTGTTATCTGATATGGCTAAGCAATTGGTATTCTTCAAATAAAGTAATTTATCTTTCAATTCAAAGTTCTTTATTTTAGTTTATTACTTTGGATTGGCATTACTGAAGTTCTTCAAGACTTCATATATTTTTGTAAAATATTTATCTGCTTGATACTTCTTTATCAAGTCTGCTTTATTAACAAGATTAATGATAATAACTGAAATATTTATCATATGTGATTGGTATTAAAGTATATCAGCTATTATATTATCTTTGCCAGATTTATATTTAACTTCAAAATTACTGGCCTGTAAAGTTTCTAACCAGTGAGCTTATCTCTTGGAAAGATTATGTTGTGTTTTAATATATTCTAAGGAGGTATGGTCAGTGATAACTGTGAATTTTTGCCCTTCTAAATATGGCTTTCAGAATCTAATAGTATGTAGAATATCAAGTAACTCTTTTTCATGAACTGGATAGTTTTGTTCAGCTGGTAAAAGCTTTCTTAATTCAAAAGCTATTGATTGATTACTCTTGTCTTGGTTTTAGCTCAACACAGCTCCAATGGTGAAATCTGAAGTATCTGTAGTAATTGTGAATAGTAGTTTTGGATCAGATAATAATAAGACTGGTACTGATGTGAAATATTATTTTAATTATTCAAAAGCTTATTATGCTATTATAGATCATTTATATTCTTAATCTTTATATAAAAATGCTGTGAGTGATAAGATAATTGCTAAAAAATCTTTTACAAATTTCTATAATAATTTGCAAGATCTAGAAATGAGTGAAGTTCTGATATATTGGTTAGTACTGGCCAATCTCTAATAGTAATAATTTTTCTTTGATCAACAGAAATACTATCTGCTGAGATAAAGTATCTAAGATATTTTATATACTGCTGAATAATATCATACTTCTTTTACTTGATATATAGTTTGTATTTGTGAAGTATTTCTAATACTGTCTAAAGGTATTGAATATACTCTTTCTTTATTTTACTGTATATCAAGATATTATCTAAGTAAATGGTTACAAATTTATCAAGGTAATCATGAAATATATTGTTTATAAGCATCATAAAGATGACTGATACATTAGTAAGACTAAAAGGTAGGACCAAGAACTCATAGTATCCATAGTGAGTTCTAAATGCTATTTTATATATGTCTTCTTCTGTAATGCAAATTTGATGATATTCTGAATATAAGTTCAGTTTTGAAAAGTATTTTGAATCTGTAAATCTATCTATCAACTCATCAACTCTGGGTAAAGAATAGTAATTCTTGATAGTAATTTTATTCAAAGTTCTATAATCAACACATAGCCTGAGTGTATTTTCTTTCTTATATATAAAAAGAACTGGTATTTCAAAGGGTGAGACACTTAGGTAAATGAAATCTTTCTAAATAAGATCAGCTAATTATTTCTTGAGCTCATTCATCTTTGTGAAAGAAAGTCTATAGGTGGGTCTGAATGGTAATTCAGATTCTAGAATGAGATCAATTTTATGATCAATTACTCTCTTAGGTGATAATTGGTTTGGTAAGATTTCAGGAAATATATCTTGAAATTTCTTTTTAATATCTAATACTTCTGGTAAAAGTGACTTTTCTTTGATTTCTTCTTTGTTTTCAGCATTATTAAGGTATATAGTGAAGAGTTCTGCATCTGCTAATAGATTTACAATCTGTTGTCTTGAAATATATATTGAATTACAGCTGGAGTCTAACTTAACTTTATTATCAGCTTGTATTTTTATTAACTTGGAGCTATAGGTAAAGATTATGATATTATTTCTCCAGTCTATAATAGAATTGATGTGAAATAATCAAGATTTATCTAGGATAAGATCATATCTTTGTAGTTTCAAAACTTATACATCCATCTTATATATTCTATAAGTATTTAATTTCAATTTATCAATCTTTGTCATAATTATGGCAGTTATCTTTTACTATCAGCAAGTTTAACTATGACTGATATAGTCTTTTGTAATTTAACTTTGTTCTTTTGTACAAACTTTTTATCAATAAAGTTTCTTGAGATACCATTATCTAGCAATATTCAAGCTGGCTTGCTATTTACTTGGCTATTAAATTTTAATAATCTTTTTCTATTATCTTCTAAATGAGCAAACTCAACTTTTTCATAAGATTATAAAGATTTTTCTTGCTTGTTTTTAATATTTGCAATTTTGATCTTTGATTTTGAATAACAGTTTTTAGCAAAGTGATCTGGTTTGTTATAATTATAACAGATATCTTTTGTTTATTATTCTTCTGGTTATTATTATTTCTTTTGTTATTATAGTGACTTTCTGCCTGGTCAAGTTCCATTAGTATTGGTCTATTATTTTGGTGACTTCTGTATGAATTCTGAGAGCAATGACTATTGTAGCTTCTGCTTGATAGGTCTAGTGATCTGCATTAGCTATATATAGCTGTATTATAATAAATAGCTAATTTCCAAGCTTTTTCTAGAGTTTCTGATATCTGATAACTTATCTTTATCTTTATAGCTGGTTTTAGACCTTTTATAAAATATATAACCTGGTCTAAAGTGCTTATGTTTGTGATTTGTTCACCTATATTTCTGAACTTTATGCTATAGTGTTACCGTAGTAACATAATTTCTTTAATTTCATAATTTTCCAAACTTGGAAAATGTGACCAATCAATTGATCTTTGGACAATATGTGATCTCGAATAATATAATTGGTGTATCAGTTATGGATTCAATCATGATTCAACAACGTTTTTGCAATGTT
>CAJVPS010000686.1:0-20902 GCA_910591765.1 Ambispora leptoticha | reverse complement strand
CCAATCATATTGTGATATGAAGCGACCAATAATAAAATTAACTAATATTCTACTAAAAGTTCATATCACAACAATATTTGATTTTAGTAATTTAATTTTGATATCTTTAATTTTTATGATTATATTTAATTTATTTATAATTTTATTTTGATATAATACTTATAAATATTGATATTAAAAAATCTTTAAAATAATTTTAGTCTTATTTAATATTATAAATAATTCAATTTATACTTTATATATTATTATAAGTTATATCTTAAGTAAAATTTATCTTTCTAAATATAATTTATAATGTTAATTATTAAAAATTATTAATTCTTATTTAATTATAAATTTGAATATAAGTATTATTATATTATAATTTTTATTTAAAAGCTCTAAATTAATTAGTTTTTGTTATAATATTTATAGTTTTTTAAAAGAATTAATTATAAAAAAATTTTTTTAATCTGAATATTTATAAAATAATAAAATTTTTATTAAAAATAATCCAAAATTATACATAAAAAATATTAGCTTACAAAACTTTTTAAAATTATAAATTTTTTGTTTTTAAATTATAGATACATTTTAATAGCTCTTTATATTATTCTTTCTTTTCAAAAAATTTCTTTAGTTAATTTGTTGCAAAGTTAAATTATTAAGATATTAAATAGTATATGAAACAAATCTTTTGTTAGAACACGTTTTTCTATTTGATTGGTTTACCACTAAAAATCACGTGGCCGGGCATTTTTATTCGCCATGACTGGAGTATTTTAAAATCAAAAAATGTCGTCTAACAATAAAAAACCATTCTCTAAAGCGGCACCAACACCAGAATATATTTTTCGTGATCACACTGATCAGATAAACGTGTTAAAATTTTACCGGAATAATAAAAGATTATTATCGGGGTATTTTTCAATATTGAAATATTAGTTTTGTTCAATTTTATAATCTCGTAATATATTGCTCCATTTTAGCGATGCTGAAGGAAACATCATAATATGGGATATGAAGATTAGACGTCCAATTTTAAAATATAGAGCACATCGTGAAGGAATTCTTAATATTTCAACATGGCAGGATTTTTTGATTAGGTTGATCTTTCAAATTTCTATATTTTTTTTAACTTTCTTCTCAGAATCGGTGTTTATTCAAAATATAATTGTTAGTCAAGGCAGAGATAATAAGGTTCATATATGGAATAATGAGTCTGATGTATTAATAAATGCTGCATCTGATCCTTTGAAACCGATGTTTAGTCATACAGTCAACTCTTTGAATTTTTGTCAATTCTCAATTTTCGCGCAAGGTAATATGGGATTTTGATCATGTTGGATATGTTGTTTTAATCAAATTAAATCATTTTCTTTGTTTTTATTATTCAAAAAGAACGTGAAAATGCTAAAGACTTATTGTTGATCGCTGTACCAAATTTGACCGATTCTGCTGGGGTATTTTGTTTGTTCTATCAAGAATGCAGTAAAATTTTTTATTTGTAGAAAATTGGTTTTTGATTTTCAAAATTTTCCAGATTGATATATGGAATCTTCTTGGTCAACAAAGATTAATTGATGGTATAGGACTTAATGAAGGGAAAAATTTAGGTATTACTATTATTATCAACTTTTAATACCTATAACAAAAAAATTTATAACTCTTATATGTATATCTATATCTTTTAGGGTATTGCATGTCAATTAAATTATTCAATAAAAGCGATCACGAAAATCAATATTATATTCTAGCCGCATACGAGAATGGGAGTGTGGTATTATGGAAGATTGATTGTAGTAGCAACTACTGGGAAAAATGTTGGACCATAAAAGAACACTCCGAGAGTGGTAATTAATTATCGTTATTCTTAAGGTTTCTAAGTCAAATTTTGATTTGATTGGGAGTTTTTTTTTTGATTTTTAAAAATAAGCTCTGAGCGTTGATATCTCGAGAGATAAGACATTTGCAATCTCTGTTTCAGGGGATAATAAAATAATCAAGTATAAATTTTCTGAGGTAATGTATTATTTATTGTCAATATATTTATGGTCTGAATATTCATTTTTTATTTTTTTTTTTACAAGTTTATAGAAGACACGCCGGTTATATCACAGGTGAAAATCAAAACACCAGGTATTTCATATGTATGTATTAGATCCGATAGTAAAATTTTTGCTACTGCCGGATGGGATGCGAGGTGAGTAATTTATCAATAATATATTTACAAATAGACATGCATAAATATACCATCCCTTGGGTCGAGCAGAATGGTATATTCATGGATGTTTTTATATATATATATATATATATTAGTGCACATTTGATTAACTTTTTTTTGATATAAACTCATTGTTAGAGTACGTATTTTCTCTGCTAAAAATTTAAAGCCTTTAGCTATACTTTCATATCACAATGAAAGTGTGCACGCTTTAGCATTTTCTGAATTATTGGATCTTGAATCAGACAAGAGTATGAAAGATATCAACAAAATCGATGATAAACATCATAATTTAGAGGTGTGCGATAATAATCTTGAAGAAGACATCGCGAATGATCAACAGCTGAAGCGTCATTATTTGGTAGCTGGTGGAAAAGACACGAGAATAAGTTTGTGGGAAATTTATTAGTTTCTCTTTGAGTATAATAAAGATCTGAATTTATAACATCGGATTAGAAAGAATACGCCCTCAAAAAAAGATTTTAGGATTTTAGCGAATGAAACGGATCTAAAAATCATAGGGTATTGTTGTTTGTTCGAATCTCTTTTTATATTATCCAATCAAAGGACAGTAACAAGAAACCGTTCTGATCTGTAAATTTGATAGGCAGATAGTTTGATTTGACGATCCATTTGCCAATCATGGCAAAATGCAATATATTTTTTATCGTTATTGTTATTGTGCTAATTTTTTTTCGTTAGATCAGTTTCATTTTGTCTTGTTCATGTTCATGTTCGTGTTGAGAAATTCGCGGTCTAAGTTGGGGAAAGTCCCTTCTGTAGGCATTTCACTCTTTATTCATAACAAAGTTTAATTTTCGATTTATTAATTTGCTAATTATGCGGATTACATTACTTTTAGATATCATCTTTCTTGCAGTATCGTTCGTTTGGTGCTTCGTCCTCACTATGGGTAGTAATTAAATAAAATAAAATAGATGTGACATAGTTAAAGTCACGTGTTCAGATATCTGATAAATTTGTCCCGAATTGATGCTTGTCTTGTTTCGCTAAACAACAAAAAATGGCATCACAGCAAAAATATAGACGTGAAAAAGACTCTTTTGGAGATATAGAAGTACCTGCTGATCGTTACTGGGGTGCTCAAACTCAAAGGTACTAAGTTCATTAGCAAACAGGGGCTTAGTTTTGGTTCTTCTACGCTTGTGAAAATAAATAAATAAAATATCGTGCAGAACGTTATCGAGAACTGTTCACTGAAAAATAATATGCAGATCGTATTCATGATTATCATCATTATCCATCATCATTATTTTTCTTAGGTCTCTTCAAAACTTTGATATTGGTGGTCCCACAGAACGTATGCCCGAGCCCTTAATCAAAGCATTTGGTGTATTAAAACGTGCAGCTGCTACTGTAAATATCACATATGGTCTTGATCCAAAGATAGGAAATACGATAATTGAGGCTGCTAATGAGGTATTTATAAATGATTGATCTTTACATTTTCGATAATTTAATATTTCTTCATTTCATGTCTAGGTTATTGAAGGAAAACTTTTAGATCATTTTCCATTGGTAGTCTGGCAAACTGGTTCTGGCACGCAGACTAACATGAATGTCAATGAAGTAATTATATTTATTTTTTCGAAAAAATCTATTGGTAAAAAATTTATAAGTTTATGCTTTTTTATTTTTTAGGTAATCTCCAATCGTGCAATTGAAATATTAGGTGGTGAACTTGGTAGTAAAGATCCTGTTCATCCTAATGATCATGTGAATATGAGCCAATCTTCGAATGATAGGTGAATAATTTAAAAGAATCGAAACTAATATACTTAATATCACATCCTTCTTTGCATATTAACTATGTGTTAGTTTTCCAACAGCTATGCATATTTCCGCAGCGACTGAGATTAACAAAAGTCTTGTTCCTGCTTTGTCGGCACTCCGAGATGCACTCGATGCAAAATCTAAGGATTTCAAAAATATAATCAAAATTGGTCGAACTCATTTACAAGTTTGTTTTCATATATCTGTATGATCAATAAACAATGTAATTTCATCATTAATTTAATCATTAGTTAATTTTAAGGATGCTACGCCTCTTACTCTAGGAAATGAATTTTCGGGTTATGTCCAACAACTAACTTTTGGCATAGACCGAATAAATGGTGCTCTCCCGAGATTATATAATTTGGCTCAAGGTGGTACTGCTGTTGGAACAGTAAGTAATTCCCATTTTTGGTCGATGAAAATCTATTCGTGATAGTTTATTTGACCGATTATATACATTATTATAGGGTTTAAACACCCGCAAGGGCTTCGATGTTAATGTTGCTTCGGAAATCGCGAATATAACTGGTTTACCATTCAAAACTGCCCCCAACAAGGTTATTTATTGTATTTAATATTCTACGGAAATCTTATATTCTGTGTTTATATAACTTTCTTTGTATTATTAGTTTGAAGCTTTGGCTGCCCATGATGCTATTGTCGAGGCGAGTGGAGTATTGAATACCATCGCGGTCTCATTAATGAAGATTGCAAATGATATCAGACTACTAGGATCTGGTCCAAGATGCGGAATTGGTGAAATTTTACTTCCTGAAAATGAACCCGGATCGTCTATTATGCCTGGAAAAGTGAATCCTACTCAATGTGAGGCGATGACTATGGTTGCTGCTCAAGTTATGGGTAATCATACAGCTATTACTATTGCGGGCTCAAATGGGCATTTTGAAGTAAGCGATACTATTCTTTTTTTGATTCTCAAATAATCCGATATAAGATTCATAGATATATGTTTTTCTGGTAACTTTGCAGCTGAATGTCTTCAAACCTGTCTTGATCAGGAATCTTCTCCATTCAATTCGCCTTTTGAGTGATGCAAGTGTTTCGCTGAGAAAGAATTGTGTTGTTGGAATCAAGGCTAATGAGGAGAGGGTAATAAAGAAGTCTTTAATATCGTTGTATTTGTTATTTTTTGTAGTTAAGTCTAAATTTATATTTTTACAACTCATTAGATTGCAACTCTTATGAATGAAAGCTTAATGCTTGTTACCGCTCTAAATCCTCACATAGGTAAAATAATATTACTCATTCATAGTATTGCTATCACTTCATTATTTAATTAATTTTTCGATTGATTTTTTATGACAGGATACGATAATGCGGCAAAAGTTGCCAAGAAGGCTTACCGTGAAAATCTCACCGTATGTTCATTATCGATTAAATATATAACATTGTTTTGGTCCGAATAATTTATATGCTTAGGGTTAGGGACATAATTCAAGTGATTTCCATTTCATAAGAGGTTTATCCCACCTGATCATCTGATTTTGATCTACACCTGATTTTCGTCCAGACCTCCCCCTCCCCAAAAATCACCTGATTTATGTCCTTACCCTTGTAATGCTAATCGCTAATTTTGGTTTTTTTTTTAATATTTAGCTCAAAGAAGCAGCATTTCAATTAGGGCTGCTTACCTCCGAACAGTTTGATGAATGGGTCAAGCCACAGGAAATGCTTGGTAAGTTATCTTTCCTTTTCTTATCATTATTAAACATCAAATATTAATTATTACTTTTTGTTCTATAGATCCGAGATGAAAATTTACGATTTTAATTTGGTTAGGGATTCGACAAAATATATTTTTATTGATAGAATTTTTGTATACAATATAGGGCAGTAAAAGATATCCATTTTATTATAAAAGTGTCAAATTTAGAAAATTTTTACATATTAATGCTACATTACTGAGTAGCTTAACGTTAGATAATTAAATATTTTTTTAAAATCAGGATTTTATAACACTTTCAGAACTAAAGAAAATAAAGAATCCTCTTACAGATTTTTCTTTTATACAATCATTTGCTTTCGAGTTATATCATTTTGCATAAACTAGTTTAAAAGAGGATTTCTCGTTTCTAATACAATATGATAATTTAAATAAATTCTTGTTGGATCGTCACTATGATATTTTCCTTTTCTTATTACTGAAATCTTGTGAAATTTATCCATACAATGGGCAGATTATATTTTTACACGGAAAAATCCAATTTGAAAAAACAAGAATCGATGATGTTTACATACAAAACGATTACAAGAAAAACAGAAATCTTTACAAATGATGGATGTGTCTTGAATTTTACATATACAATATAAATCGAGTTTAAATGCTACAAAAAATCTCTTCCTTCAACAAAACAAATGAAATTTACAAACCAAAAAAAAATAAACAACAGTATGATTGAATAAAAAATGACATAGTTCTTTGTACAAAGGAGCGGAAAACAGCAGATTCGTTTCACCGTCATCATTATGATGATGTAGGATCCTGACGACTAGCTTTCTTAGGGGCTGATTTAGTATTACGTCGTTTTGGTTTGTTCCCTAGTCCTGGTTCACCCGGTCTTTTATCTTAACACGATAAAAATTAACAGGATTAATTCAAAAGTAAGATGCGAAGAATTCAATTTCTGATCTTTCATTCCTTACCACTAATTCGAGGTGATGGTGATGGCTTTGCCGATATTTTTGGAGTAGTAATAGGCTCATTTTTTATACTATTTGTAAGCGATGGTGATGAAATTGATACGTCATTAACATTATTATTGCTATTGCTATTGCCACCACCACCACCACCCTCATCATCATTATTATTTGTATTATTATTATTATTATTATTATTATTATTATTATTATTGTCATTATTATTACTATTACTACTACTACTACTACTACTACTATTATTATTATTATTATTATTATTAAGGTTGTTGTTAGTATTAGTAGCATTATGGTTTGGATTGCTGCCATTGACACTGATATTGTTGTTATTGTTATTATTACTATTAAGATTTGTGACCATGTCAACTGCAATCGAACTTTCTGGTTCTCTTTTTGGAGACGTTTTCATTACGGGACCATTAGGCGGTGAAGGGCCAGGTGTTGGAGGTATTGTCATCATATTTGTCATATTCGTCATATTTTGCGCAAAATGTAAGGGAACAGAAGTTTGCATGAACCTCCTCAATGAATCTATGTAGATAATGTAAAAGAGAAACATTATTTCCATTCTTCGATTCAACGTGTAAAAGATGCCTGTTGCCTTACGTTTAGGTCCTTGATTTGTTTTCAGTGTTATATTTATTAGGTCGTCTAATTGTGCTACTCCCTCAGCTATCTAAAAAATTTATTATTGATTAATCTGCAATTTTTATTATTACTTTCATCGTCAGCACTAATAAACGATATCATTGCTATTGGGTATCATAATCAACGACGAGTTACCTCCAAACTTCGAAGTGTCTTCACGGGTATCCCGTAATCATTAACAGGGCTGGGTGGGAGAGTATCCTTCACTTCTCTCGGTATATATTCCTCGTGTTTTTTTGTGGTGAAATCCATGTATTCGATTTTCAGTCCATACGTCATTTTAACTTTCAAGTGCCCTGTCGCAACGATCTACATATGAACATACCGAAATTAAATACTAGTGGATTTAATAAAGCAATGAATGAAGTATAAAAGAAGAAACATCCTTTTAGGGTGATAATTACCCGCGTTCCGTTTTCATAGCTATATATCATGGTAGCCCGTGGGCAGTCAACTGTGTGACCTAAAGTAGTTCCGTTGAAGCCGGAGGAAACGTGCTCGCGTGCGTGACCAAGTATCAGTTGTATACCAGTCACGCCAGAGTCAAAATTCACTTGGTAATATCTCGGTATTACTGAATTTGCAATATCTGTTGATGTGAGTTTTGAGCTATTAAAGAATATTCACCTTCGATTGACATGAATGCTTTCAAACAAAGATTCCCTTCATACCAAAACTTCTTTGCTCATCTGTCTTTGAATTCCATAAGGTATATCGCATCGTCCCATCTTCCGTAAAGAATTCTGTTACAAATCGTGTCCAATACATGATATCCTTTTTATCGATTTTCTTCGATGGATCATTGGCCTATGATGATGGTGATGCGAGTACACTTTTAATATATTTTCAGTTTGAACACGGCTTGATCGTATGTATGATTAAATTACCTCGCCTCCTAGGTAGTCTGCAAAGAGCATTATTCTTAGTATGCCTTTACCCTGATTTAAAGGTGGTCTGCTATATTATTATCAGTGACGTGTTAGTTAAAGTCATCAAGATAAAACACTATACACACTCAACAAAGGTTCTCGAATACCAAAAGTTTCACAATAACAAGTAAAATTGAGTCAGCCTTTACATGCTATGTTCAATTTTCAAGAAGCTTTTGGCATAGTGGCAAATAACGGGGAACCCTTCCGCCAGATAAACTACTAAAATGGTCGAATGAGTATCTTAAATGCCGCTTTTCATATACTCACTTGGTAAGAGGCTGCTGTCTTTGTGCCAAACCAGGCATGTTAAGGTGCATTGGCGCTACTCTTGCACCTAGGTTGGCCGTGTTAGCCGCTAACATTGTCGGAAAGCCTAGATTATATGCCGGACTGAGGTTTGGTTGTGCCTGTGCCATGGCTGCTAATTGCATCGGGTTCAGCACTCTTTGACCAGCCGCATGCATGGCTACCAGCTGATTTGGCACTCCCATCCCACCTCCAAAAAAAGCTGTCGGATTAATATTTGACATTTTGTTATACGTTATATATATATAGATATATGTTATAGAGGGTATACTGTGAAGTTTCAAATATATATCGATATCAATATGAAAATATGTTGATAGACATTCACATCCTACTAAAAAAAGGTAATGTTGATTTAACATTTTGGCGTATGTTTCGAAATTTTCCATGATGAAAAACACAAAAGGAAAATCTCGTAACTTAACTAAAAAAGAGCAGCCTAGTCCCGAAAGTAATAATAGCTCACACAAAAGTAAAAATCAACTAGTCGAAACAAAACAAAAAAAGAGCGGTAAACAAGAGATCTCTTTGATTGGCAAAAAGCGATCTCAAAATGGCAAATTAAAAAAGGTTAAATTCCACTTTGATTTTTTCCTCTCTTTTTAAGTATCATGGGATTGATAGATAGTTAGATTTTAGATTATGTTCCAATTAGGATGATTCGCAAAAATCATCAATCTGGGCGGTTCAAAAGAAGTTTTGGAATTTTTATTAAATCTATTATGAATTACACACCTAAACGTGCCTTTTATTATATATAGTATTTTGAACCAAATCCACGTTGGTATACCATCCATCCTGAAAAAACCTTTCAAAATTCATCCAATGAAAATCTCTCAGAAGAAACAATTACAAGAAAATATGAGGAATCAAAAAAACTCTTACAAGAAGAGAACGCACACTTTGAAGCCAATCCATCATTTCTAGCATCAGATCGCACATTCTACACAGCCATGCTTAAATCGGGCACTTTGAATGACAAAATATCCACTTTATCTGTAATGATATCCGCGTCGCCTCTGCATGCTATGAAATCGATGGACACGTTGATGACCATGGCGAAAAAGAATAATCGACACGAATCTCTACGCGCGATTCTAAGTCTACGAGACGTTATGATGGAATCTCTGTTACCTCCACGAAAACTAAAGTAAGATTTTTCGTGATAATGATAGTGTTGATATTTCTTAAAGGATTGGTTCATTGTTTATCATTATTTAGGTATTTTCGCGATCAACCCTTGTCAGATCCGAAAGTTTCTGCTCGGCATTTAATTTTGTGGGCTTTTGAAGATTATCTTAAAAGATATTATTTCGAACTAATAAAAATAATAGAGGTATTATTGATTATTAAAGAGATGAATGGTTTTGTTTGTGACAAATTCACAATTCTCCATTTATTTAATATGAAGTTTTTATAACCAGGTGCTTTCTCATGATGTTCTCGTCCACGTAAGACAGCAAATGGTCGAAACCATATTTGGCCTGGTAAAAAGCAAACCCGAACAAGAACAAAACCTTTTGAAGCTCTTGGTTAACAAATTAGTATGGGAACTTATTTAAATCCATCATTTAATTTTTTCGACTCGCAGGAAATTTTACTTGAGTTTTATATTTAGGGAGATAACGATAAAAAAGTCGCCTCTAAAACAACATATCTCATTCAACAACTATCAAATACGCGCCGAGATCTAAAACTAGCAATAGTTAGTGAAATCGAGCAATACCTCTTACTAAGTAATTCGAGACCACATGCGCAATACTATGCTGTCATCTGTCTCAACCAGACAATATTGACGAGAGGAGAAGTAGAATTAGCCAATAAGTTAATCGATGTTTATTTCGTGTTCTTTCGGCAACTGTTGGGTGTTAAGAATACCGATAAACAGGATAAAAATGAAAAAAATGGGAAATTAAAAGGAAAAGGCAATAATAAATTTAGTAAAGACAAAAAAGATATTGCAAAGAAAAAAAAAGGGTCTTTAAGTATCAGTCACCAGGATTTGCCGAGTTCTGATTCACTTAATTCTAAAATCATTGCTGCAATATTGACTGGTGTCAATCGTGCTTTTCCCTTTGCAAAAGTGGAAGAGGACGTGTACGTATCCGACAAGTTATAAATATGTTTATTAATTAAACTGATTAGTTACGGAATGTTGATTTGGTTTTCTGATCATTTCACGCAGATATGATCATAACATGGACATTTTATTTCGTATAACTTACTCTGGCACGTTCAATACGAGTGTCCGTGCTCTGATGCTGATATTTCAAGTTTGTTCGGCAAAGGAGGTAAAATTTTTGTGCCTACCAGAAAATTAATGTTCAATTTAATGTTTAATCATCAATAAACTAATTTTTTAATAGGATATTTTAGATCGTTTCTATCGTACGCTCTATGAATCGCTGTTTGATGTTCGGCTAATAACGTCTTCAAAGCATGCAATATATCTAAATTTGCTATTTAAGGCTCTCAAAGCTGATGAATCAATGGCGCGTGTCAAAGCTTTTGTCAAACGAATATTGCAAACGGCTGCTCATCACCAACCGCCCTTCATTTGTGGCGTATTTCATTTAATATCAGAGGTAAATATGATATAGAAAATATGAAATTGCTTGGTTCATTTAGGCCACGATTAAATTGTATTTATTATCATCTTTAGTTGATGAATCTAAAACCAGGACTTCGAGCTCTAATCTTTCAACCTGAAGAAAACGACGAGGAGGAACATTTTGTTGATGCACCGGAAGAAGATGATGAAGACTCTGTAGTTTCAGACAAACCCAAAATTAATAAAGTGTCTTCCTCACAGCCATCAGATGTAAACACGCATAAAAAATATGATGGAAGGAAACGTGATCCCCAATATAGTAATGCGGATCAGACTTGTCTTTGGGAATTGGCAAGTTTTTATTAAAAATAAAGCTCTCTTTTTTTTCTTATATACAAGTAAATTCTCATAAATTATTTTTATTTTCAGTGTTCTTTTTTGAATCACTTTCACCCAACAGTAACATTGTATGCAAGCCAAATTCTCAACGGTATCACAATAAAGACACAACCCGATCTCCATCTTCACACACTTTCACATTTTCTTGACCGGTTCGTTTATAGAAATCCGAAAAAATCGGATTCAATTAAGGGAAGTTCGAAAATGCAGCCTTCTATAGCATCCACAGATAATATTCTGACGATGAAAAAGGGAGCAGGGATTACGAAAGAAGAAGTTGTGAATTCTGAAGAGTTTTGGCGAAAGAAAGTTGAAGATATACCTGTTGATCAGGTTAGTGGTACTATTTTGTTACTTTACTATTATTGTTAGATTTTAATGTTAAGATGATGGCATTATATTCTGTTCAAATTAGATATTTTTCCACAGGTATTTCACTCAAAAACGGGCATCATTGGGTGATACGACAAAAAAGACAAAAAAGAAAAAATCTGATACAAAAGATGTTGGTTTCATGGACGCTGAGGGATCGACCGATGAGGAAGAGGAAGAAGAAATATGGCGTGTCATGACTAAAGGATTACCAAATGTGGATTTTGATCCCGGTAGTAACGGTGAAAATGATGACGATGATCAAGATGATTTAGAAGATTTTGAATTTGATGAGAATGAGGATGAAAATGAAGGGGAAGAAATTGGTAGTCCTGAAGCAAATGATTCCGCTGATGCGGATGATTTTGTAGAAGATGAGGATGACTTAATAAGTTTTGATAGTGTTGACGATGATGACGACGACGACGACGATGAGTTAGAATCTAAGAACCATAATAAGAACGAAAAAGGTTGGAAATATATATAGTATTATTTGAATTTTGTCTATTTCTTATAATGACCAAACGTCTTTTTATTTTTTTTATCACTGCAGTCGGTTCTAAAAAGATTAAACGACAAAAACTTAAGCATTTGCCAACATTTGCTAGTTTTGATGATTACGCTGAAATGCTCGAGGATGATTAAAGATTAAGATGTAAAAGTGTAAATAACGGGTCGGATAACCAAAGAAATGAATGTATATAAACGTTCTTGAATGTCAATATGAAATTTTATTTTACTAATAAATTAAATAAATAACTAAATAAATAACTAATATAAATAATAGTGTTAATAATACAATATACAAAAAATGTTATTAACTAGTTTTCTTCGATAATGGTTTTAAATTGCCACGAAATCGACCTGGCCATTTTATCGCTTACTAAGATCAATATGTAACTCAAACCACACATAAGGATAATAATCCTCATCAACTAAATTATGAAATCCTTCAATGTTTTCTTCAGGCCGCAAGTCGCGCCCTAGAATATCACCAAGTTTTCCGTATTCATTGTTTAAGACTTCACGTATTTTATTCTCTTGCTTGTGTTTTGGCTAGAAAATAGGGAATACCAATATTATTTCAAAGGTCAAATTAGAAATAGATGAAACTCATAAACCCAACATACCATTATTATACTTGACATGAAATCAGGCGGTAACCCATATCTCAACACAGATTCCACGTAGACTCGTAATGCCTTTAAATGAATCCAAGCCGCGAATACCTCGCCAAAATTTGTTCTTGCCAATCTTAACAATGTTACCTTGTAAAGAAGATAACAAGATTTTTGAAAATTTTGAACTTCCTTAATATATATTTTGCATGACAAGACCTTACCGACAATTCTTTTTCGGTTTCGCCTATCTCTTGTAATTCTTTTCGTTGATTTTCTATATCAGCCTCATTATACGTGAATTCTCTGTAGCTATATCTAAATTATTTGATTACATAAAAAAATACAAGACCTTTTAACTTCACCAATAAAAAAGGCATTCGTAATGATTTTCTCGAAGGAATCGTTAATTATTATTACTTATGTTCTCGAGCTTTGTTTATGAACTCGTCGGCAACCTTCTTAAAAAGAGTCACAGTAAATAAGCCATAATCATCGTCCTCGGCAATTTTACTAATGGTTGTAATGCAGCTTTAATACGTGATAATGAATGATTAACAGGGTAGCAAAAATCTTACACTGAAGAACGAGGCACAACCATCTGCGAGAGTGTTTCATATTTTGAATGCCAGTCTTTATAGAGACTCCTTAAAGTTTTAAATACGAAATTCTTTATAAATAAATCACCGCCAATATAAAAGCATGTTGATTTTGAACTATCAAACCTTGGAACGGCAAAGAGTAAAGTTTCCAGGTGCTCTGAACCGTGAACGAAATGTTCTTTTTTGACGATATCGGCTAAACTTCTTACAGCCAAATTACCGCTGGTAAGTTTAAAATTTATAAATTTTAGCATCAACATTGACAATTAAAAAAACAAGGTAAACAAATCAATCAAGATTATGTAAATATATTCAATTTTTATATACGTTTGCTTTCTTTCCAAAGCCTGAAGATTTCCTTTCACTTGATTATAATTGGCAAGCTTGGCTTTCATGATATTATCTATTGATGTCACTTCCTGATAATAACATTAGAGGATCAATAAAATTGAAGATATAGAGGAATTATCCATACTAAAGTGCGCAAAAAAAGCATACTTGATTAAGCGTGCTGGTTATTTCCTGTAAAGATTTGTCCTCACGGTATTTCTGAATGTTCCATTGAAAAGTTTCTATGTATTTGTCGATACTTTCTATTGAAATTTTGTAATCTTAGTTTTTTTATAAAAAATTGATGAAAATATCGGGAACATAAATAAAACATACTTTCATTCACCACAAAATTAGCTCTAATTTGGTTTATATCTCCCTTTAATAAATTACGAAGAATCTCAATAAGCTTAAGCGTGGTTCCTTCGAATGCTTGATCAAATTTTACAAGTTCATCGGAAATCGTGACCAATGCATCAAGTGTGCCAATCTAACGTTTAATAATGGATCAAGTATAAACATTATGGCATTTCATTTCGGACAAGAATGATTAAAGAGTTCTACTTCACATGTCATACCTTGAATTGGGGTATAAGAAACTGATAAGTTTCTGAATAGTCGTTCGTCGGACTTGAAATTTTACTCTTTAGTTTTTGGAAAACCAAGTTTTTGTCACCTTTAGCCGGTACTGTACCGCGCAAGCCAATCAAAATTTATATAAGACAGTTCGTTCTCTCTTTATATTTTTCTTTAGAGCAACAAACGCGAACTTAGAGACAATGAATTACCAGATATAAACCAGTAAACGATCTTGTTGTTTTTACTCGACATGCTCCAACGGTTTGTTGCTGTAATAATAGCGATTGCTGTTGAATTCTTTGCTGTGACACGCTTCTTACTTTCTCGCGGAAATCGTAGTTTCGATCAAAGCGAGATGAAAATATCTGATCGTGATGTACTTTATCTGTAGAAATTCGTCCCGTTTGATTGGCCGACAAAATCTCATTGTTTATCGACCATAAATAATATATCGAAAAAACGCGGGTATACACACAATATGTCATATTTATCTCCGCATCAGAATTCCTTATTGAATACACCTTCACGAGCTAGTGACACTCAGACATTTTACACACCGCAAAAGGATGGAATCTATGGAACTTTGTATAGTGAGAGCTCTGCAGCATAACCTTTGTTGTTTTACAATTTACATATAATCTTTAACCCTTTTTCTACATATTTGAAGATAGTCCACTAATCGCCGAACAAGAAACAGATGTCTTTAGTAGTTTTGCTGAGGTTTTCCAAAATGAAACTGCAAGCCTTACAGCTGAAAAATACGCGGAGACTTGCAATAATTTGTAATTTGCAATTCATTGTTTATTTGTTTGAATCAACAATAGTGACTATTTAATTTAATCAAATAAATAAATAAATAAATAAATATTTAATAGATATGAAACTTACACAAATGCAATTTATGGTGGCGGAAGTCGTATAGAAGAGAATCTACCGAGATTTCGTGAATTGTTTGAAGCGGAAAGAAACACATGGATGATATTATACAGAATGCAACTGTTAGTAATTATCTTGAAGAATATTTTACTAAATTCACCTTGAAACAAATCAATAATCTACGATCAAATATATAAAGCGAGCGCATAAAAATTAATGAGGAACAAATGGAATTAGACCGATCTCGAATGGATGAAGACTCTATAATGGAAGAAGAAGAAGACGATGATGATGATGATGAGTCTCGAAGTGAAAAACTTAGCCCATTAAGTGGAGTTGACTCATTTGCAAGATACGGTGAATACCTCGATCTACGCCAACATGTTGATAAAGAATTTTATGAAATAACTGCAAGTAATCAAAGTTTTTTTCAAGAAGTTGTTTGTTAAATTTATATTCATTCTTATTATTATATTTTGTTAAGATTGTACAACGTTGGTTGCAAGAAACTGCACCGCCATTTGCATCTGTTGAAACCGTTCCTGAGTATTGGCCGCATACATTGAAATATCTCGAGAGACACGATACTAAAACAAGTTCCGATCAAATTGTCACCGAACTTGACCCGGATGCGCCACATCGTCAATCCCGGCATTTAGTTCAAAATGATGAGGTACGCGAATTGTTATTTCTTGTCGATAAACTTGGTTGGTTATTTATTGTTAATTTTACGCGTATTTTAGCAACACGAAAGAGAACTAAATCGGTCAATATTTGAATATTTAAGAAGAGGACAAATTAGGAAAGCATACGATATTTGTATAAATAATGGTCAAAGTTGGCGGGCTGCAAGCTTGGCTGGTTGGGGCGTATTCTGCGTGTTTCCTGACGGTAGAAGTTGCGAGATTATGCGTAATTTTTGGCATCATGCAAAGTCTAATTTTATTCTTGTTAAATGATAGAAGATCAAGTAGAACAACCAAGAGGTAATCTTGCCAGAAATCTGTGGGAGGCAACTTGTTATCAGTTAGCAAAAGAGGTTGATTTAATTAATAAGCTTTATATGTTTTTTATTCTTTCAAATTACTTATTATTATCATTATTTATTCATTCTTGTTAGCCTAGAATCGATTCTTACGAAAGAGCTGTCTATGCGGTCCTTTGTGGCGACTCCAAAAACGTAAATGATAAAAAAAATGCTGATCTATTGCCTTTCCTTTTTATTATCCTTTTGATAAAATTCATCATTTCTTTAAAGATAATTCCTGTATGCACCACTTGGGAAGATTTTCTTTGGGCGTATTATATCGAATTGGTCAATCGAAAAGAAAAAAAGGTAAATAAATTGTCGGTTCGATAAAAACATTTTTTGTGGCCTCTTTTCTTTTTCTGAAATGAATTATTTTCTTAGCACCTTAGATGGTTTCCTTCAGAGGCACCGGCCGTCGAAGAAGAATTGCAAATAAAACGCGAAACAGTCGATCTTAATATTCCTCAGGTGTTTGAGCGTGCGGAAGGCCACCTTGAAATGAGGTACAAACACACCATCGGCCACGTTTTTACCCTAGATTTCTTTTTCAATAACTCATTTAAATATCATTCTCTTAAAAAATACAGATACCCCAATTCAAGAAATGACATAATTCATGCGATCTATCACACGGTACAGAAATATACTATATTAGATCAGTATGGAAAAATTCTTCCTCATATTTCTGCACAAATTTCACAACTTCAAAACCTCGATATATCGTAAGATTCAAAGCGTGAAAGTGAAAATTTTCAGTATCTTACTAGAAATCTAAAGGTTCCTCTTGTTTAAATTTTAGTGAAGATTTAAGCGTCGAGATTCTCCGGTTTGCGACGCATCTTCTGATATATTTGTGTGAAATTTTTTTTTACACTCAACGTCCGGAATATGATTCGATCATTGAACAATATGTGGATCTCTTGATTGCTTACAAAAAGGTAAAAAATATTACTTTTTATGAGTTAAGGTATGTTTTCTTCGATCACACAATAATTTGGATTGAATTTTTTGTATAGCATGATTACCTTCTCTTGTATTTAAAAAAACTGCCTAATGAACGTACGATACACTTGTACGCAAAATTTCTAAAAGGTGAGTGGTATAAAAAGTTTTAACTCAACTATTATTTTTAATATATTTCATCCTTCATAGGTTTGGGTATAATTAGCAAGGAACAAAGAAAGAAGTATATTGATAAAGTTGATGTTTTTGCGCTGAATAGAGAGAATGTGATTCAAACTACGGTAAAAATGATCTTTGAAGAAGCTATACAGAAGGTAAAGAATTTGATCATTCTGCTGATAAGTCAATCCTATGATTATGTTATGAGATAAAGCACATTTATTTCAGGAACCTGTATCGCCTCCTATTTCAAATGTAAAATTGTCGAGCGTAAACGCCAAAATCGATCCATTTGATGAATGTCAAATTTCTACTTTGGAATGGTTCTCTTTTCTTCCCATGCGAAAAGAACTTATGCTGAATGCACTAATTCAACTTAATGATTTATCTAAGCGACTTTTGGGTAAATGTTTGGTGCGAATGTTTAAACGCAACCGCTATTACCAAGCTAATATTTCTTGATTGAATATAGTATCGGGTAAATTAAATGGAATGAAAAAGATTATAGAATTTCTTGTAGACTTTACCACCATCAATTATTTACTATACTCATCGGACGGTAAAGAACCCGCAGTTTATGAATTTCTGTCATATGAATGCATTGTGAAATTTTTTATTAATTACGAGGATTGGGAGGCTTCGTGGCGACGAAGATCTTTAATTAGGTAGGTAATCATAGTATGCTTTTTATACTCGACTATTATTACTGTTGATGTAATTTATGCCATTTTCTTTTGAAGTGAAGTGTCTGCAATAGAAGACTGGAAAGATGATTTTCATGTAAGTCTTTTCTATTCTATTATCAGTCTTTAATAAATAATTAATCTTTTTATAATAATAATAATTTGTAGACTAAGACTTTGAAAGTAAAGGACAGCTTTCAAAATCTTTTGTCAACGACAATAGCGCAAAAACTTGATGAAAGTATGTTTTTTTAAAACTTATATATCTTGTAAACTTCTCTTATGCACACGTTATATTCATTCTGGCGGTTTGATTATTTAGATGATCAATTGTATCATATTTATTCACGACTACGATGTATTTATTTTCCTGAAATAATTTTTCTATATCATAAAGTATTATTTGATACACATCGGATCGTCGAAGGGTAAGTTTGCTTTTTAGCTTTTTTGAGTTAGGAAGAGGAAAATTTTTCTGACCCTCGATTTTTATTTTATTTAGAAATTTGAAAGAAAGCCTACACCTTGCTGATATTGTAGCGTTTGATGACCATCAATTATACAAAGAGCTAAAACAAACCAACAAATTGGCAAGTTTTTTGAAATTGATCAGAAAAAGTTCGTGTGAGTTGCTGAAAATAACTGGGAATGTTATAGAGTGAAGGCCTTTAATAAAAAGTTGACCCACCCACAAATGTACATTATTATTCATGTATAGAATTTTTTAGAATAAAAACTAATTAAAATATTTTTATTTGGAAGACTATGTGTTATCAGAAATGCGCGTCTTTTAGATGATTATTATATTGAGTGTAGAGAATCGTAGAAAAAAGCTTTTATAATTGGGGGGATCATGTTCGCAAACAATCGAAAGCGTCAGAATTGTCGCGCCATTTCTTGGCATGCTTTCAGATTTTCCAAATACCAATGACAAAGTTCAATCTTGTGACCGTTCTGCTCCAGGCATTTTGTCAAAGCTTTAGCATCTACCTCGCATGAGGCACCACCGACAGCCGGGTTACTCCCTTGAAATCCTTGATAGCCGGGTTGCTAAAATCAAGATTTTCAAGTCAATACAAAATTCGCTTGTTATTGATTAAGATCGTCTTCAAAAAAAAAATTTTACCGAGTATGTTTGAGCATTTTGTTGTGGTTGTTCTGATGCTGTAGGCTCAGATCCACCACCTCCACCAAAAAGTGAACCAATACCAGAGCCCTTTATAAAAATTGGGATCGATGATGATAATTGATGATAATGAATATTTTTATTGCGCAGATGGATAAGTAAAATAACTTACGAGAGTATGACCAATAGTTGATCCAACAGCGACGCCTGCGGCTGTAGAGGCCATCTAGTGTATTTTAAACATATAAAAACAACGTTAAATTATTTTTTTTTAAAAAAAAAAAAGAAGCCTGTTTATATCACATTTTATTATTTACCTGACCGAATAATCCTGGCTGTTGCGGTTGTGCAACGCCCGTTGGTTTAGGAGGAACAGTAGTCGGGACAGAGGCTTGTTTTGGTGGTGCTGGCGGCGGTGTAGGCTTTGATAACGTGCTTGCTCCACGCTTTTGCTGTTTGCCAGTAGATCGGGAACGAGGCATGTTTGCAAGGAAGTGTAATTACGGTAAATATGTTAAGAAGAAAAATGTTATTAAAAGGTATTTGAAAGTTAGCAAATTGATGTAGATTGACGGTAACGGTTTTTTTTCAATCAAACACGTTGATGATGATCGAAATCTAATCGGGTTAGGCAAAATCTTATTTTTTTTGTGGTTGTGATAATTCTAGAAAGTTCTTTATTTTTTTAATAAATCAAGTAATTATCACCGAATAGTATACAATCAGACGAACATTAACGACCGTTTTTTTACTATATGTCCTAACTCCCTCGCTAAATCGAGATCTGACCGTAATTTTCAGTATATTAAAACTACTTGTATTTTTTTTCGGGAACAAAAAATAATGATAACAAAAAAAATAAAAATCTAATTGTTGCTAAGTAAATAACTGTATATTAATAAATAATATAATAAAAGCTAATGATTTTGTGCAGCGATACCTAATTCACTAACTATACCAGCACGTGCACAAAAAACCAAAAATAATTAAATTTATATATAGTACAACAGTCAGTTTGAAATCCACAAAATAAATAATATAGTATAAATAATAAATAAATGATTAAGTAATTAGTTGATTAATAAAAGGGTGATGACGATAATGATGATGATGATGATGAGAACATTAATTGTCTATATGTCCAAAATTAGTATAGAAAAAAGAAATTGTTTTAACAGAAAAATTGACACACACGGCAAAAAGAAATCCCTTGCGTTCTCACGCATTTTCGTTAGTTATAAATTACTCGATCGATTTGGTTTGCTTGCAAAGTAAGCATGATCGCGATACTACAAGCATATTATCTTCTGCCACTTCGATTGCTTAAAGCTCCTTGAACCTGTTCCAATTCGGATTCTAGGGCTTTGATTTGCGAGTGTTCAGCTTCCAAGTCTTTATTAAGACGATCGCGTTCCGCAATCAACTATTCATACATACAAAAATCGAAAATTAGAATACATTCGCAATTGATGACAAAATTAATAAAAAAATGAATGGATACATACATGTTGCTCCCATTGTCGGAAACGGTTTTCTTCTAATTTAACTTGTT
>CAJVPS010000685.1:0-20905 GCA_910591765.1 Ambispora leptoticha | reverse complement strand
AAAAATATTTGTTAGTAAAATTAAAAACTTTTATATGTAAGGAAAAATACATATTTTACTAATTATAATTAGTAAAATACGTGTTTTTCCTTACATATAAAAGTTTTTAATTTTACTAACAAATATTTTTTATTTTTAGCTCAAAAAATAGTTAGTTTAACATATATTTTTTCGAAAACTATGAACTAATGTATTAATTATTCTGATGAAGCTTTAGTTTTATAATCAGGACATAGATACTACTAATAGTAGTGGACTTCATATTCGTCCAAATCATAACGATGAAAATGGATAATGCTGGAAGACAGGCTATATCGATTTCTTGGTGAAATTTGAGAAGCATCTTTAAGATATGTAAAAATTTCATTTCGATTTTTTTCAAGTTTAGTAATAAGAAAAATTTCCTTGAACATCACTTATTGTTTCCATTTGTGGAAATCAATGCGGAATAATTCCCCTTTATCTCAAAATTGCAATATACCATGTCCAACGAAATACACGAATACATCAATCGAAAATCAGCGGAATGGCGTATTCTGGATCTCTTAATGAGTGTAGCGCAAGAACTTTCAAACGGAAGATAGACACATGTGTCAAATCTCTTGAGGCCATTTTGATCGTGAGCAAGACAAGAGGTGTGAAGAAGCAAAATTGTTTCTTGATCAATATAAGAAGGCGAGTAAAGAATCTTTTTTTTTGTTTGAAACGAAATGGAAATAATTGGCGTGGCGGAAATCTGCTTGATGTTTCGTCATTCAAAACTGTCGTTGAGCCACAAAACCAGTAATGGGCACAGATGATCTGCTCGCTTGTCTGATGTCAAAAGATTGTTCGTCGATCCAGCACTGGCCCATTGCTGATAGGATCAGAAATCAATCGGGAATTAAAGGTGTGCTAGTTGCTAATTTCCGAATTTTCCATGCTAGAGACCCGATCATAAAATAGGACAAGGTGCATTCATTTACAAGTGGTGAGATTAATAACGTGAATATAAGCGGGACCACCAACGGTGGAACTTTCATTTCTGGATTGTCTGAAAAAATTATACCAGAACCAGAAGGTACAGATGCGCATTTTTTTAGATTAATATTATTTACAGCATGGAAAGATTTCCCATTTTCGATCCTAGTCGGTTTATATAAATGGAGCTTTCATGCATCCTAATACTAAGTCGAAAATATTCATTGACATTTGAGTTTCTTCTCATTAGACGTAAAACTCAAGTTCGATTTTGTATTTTAATGACAAATCCTATCAGATTTTGCTAAAAATTGAACAGGCAATTTGAATTCAATGGTTGTGTTTGCAGTAAAGATCGATTATACCTTGGTTCATTTATTATTACCTTTGTACTGTATGATTATCGAAATCATCATTATTAACCCATCGAACACAGTCATTCCCATCATCAGCACTCCTCGTCTTCCGATCCAACACTTCCATTACCTTCTCACGAGTACCAATTTTTCCCTTTCGTTCCTTCAAAAAGAAATCCACAATCTCTCTTTTGGTCATTGCCATTGGACCAACATCGCGATTTTGCCCCGTGACAACTTTTTTGATATCTGATTCGGTTGGCAGGCCGAGTCTCGCGTGTGGGTAGGAGATAAATGTGCGTGGGTTTAACAGATTTAGAGTATTTGAGTGTGCTGGTGATTTGAAATAGAAATTTTCGATTTCCTCATCGGATATTTGTTCTAATGTTTGTGGATTCCAGTTTGGACTGTCTCGTTTTTCTATAAGGCGCGCGGTTACTCCTTCTGCGAAGTCCGACTTTTCCTGTATAGTAAGTATATAAGTAAGATTAATCTTAGAGAAGTAAACATATTTTTGTAATTACCAGAAATTTTTGAGCTAATCGATATTCCAGGTTAAAACAATCAGCGATACCGAGATTCTTTCCGACACGCATTAAGTGTAATGTAACCTTTAAGCTGGTAGGCGACATCTTCAAAATAATGTCTCTGGTTTCTTTTGCCCATGGAGTATTTTCTTTTTCCAGTACGGCGACTATTTCCTCGACAGTATTAAGACTAAATATTCTAATGAATAATTTGTTTTAGCATATGCTAAGATATACTCAGCTACTTTGTTTTATGTATAACGGTTCTCACCGGTCAATAGAATTTCGAATATCACCAGAAAGAGAATATCGCGTTTCATTATCAGGTTCCGCGACATAATCTTCAATAGCCGCGTTTATCACTTCGTGATCATCACTTTCTAATTCACATAGTCGTTCTTCCAAATAAGGAAGACGCTCAGAGGGTATATAATGTGTGGCAACTCCAGATAGACTATTAATCCCATATCACGCACATTAAGCATAAAATAACGCTTATATTCGAATAAATTGATTGATTGATTAATTTTTGACATTACATACAAAACATCGATGCCTTTTAATCGCGTTCCTGTCAGTGCTAAATAAGTTCCTGTCTCTCCGTCCATTCTTGGCAGAAAGAATGATCCACCAACATCAGGAAAAAACCCGATGTGTGTTTCAGGCATAGCAAATACAGTGTTTTCGGTTGCTACACGAAATGGCGCGTGAACAGAAAGTCCAACGCCTCCACCCACTTTTTATTAAAATAATTTTGGACATCAATTCACCAACATAAACGTTATTTTCTCACGAAATTAAATAAACAGACACAGAGATATGCCTACTTGTTATCCCATTCATCAACGCAACAAATGGTTTATCTAGGGTTGCCAAAAGATGATTTAATTGATATTCTTCTTCAAAAAATGTCGCGGCTCTTATATTATTATTGTTATTATAATTATTTTTTTCGCCAATTTGTTTTTCTTTTTGTGCAAGTTCAATTACCTCTATTTAATATAAATATGTATTAAAAAAGATGAATTTTAATCTCAACAAACGTATATAACGCGACTTACCTCTCACATCACCACCTGCACAAAAGGCTTTAGAGCCAGTAGCTTTAAGTATAATAACTTTGCATAAATTTGACTCATTCCACGCCTAAAATTGAATGGTAGTAAGCAATGTTACTGATATCATTATTAGCGTTATTATTTGATTGCTTGTGTAATCTCATTGAAATCTATTGTTACTTTAGAATATGAATAATTTTTGTTTTGCATTATCCGACACATCATCATATCAGTTTTAAAGAAACTGAAAATGGTGATTTCACCCAAATTAGATTGTGAATCTGATATTATTCTTTAATAATAATTATCCTAAATAAGCTTATATACGTCTTTCTTACAAAATCACAAGATCATTTCCTTCAATTTCTTAGTTAATAATTCTACGAGTAGTATAACATGATAACGAAGAGACAACCACCACCAATAAATAAATAAAAATCCATACCATCAACTAACTTCATACCTGCAGCTGTGGTGTAATACTCCTAATCATTTCCAAATTTAAGGCATTGTATTTTTCAGGCCTATTCAATATAGTAAACCGGCCACCGAATTTCCGACGATGAATTACAACGGCCTAAATGTATTTTAAAGAGTGATATGAAGCAGTAAAGCAAAAAGATTTATTTCTATTTGTTACAATTGTTATGAAAAATATGCAGAATTACGAGTTGTGAAGCCAAAGAACTTGCACGATTCATGAATGCCGATAAAAGTCGAGAAAGATCATAAAAATATTTTGATTTGTACGAGTGTGATCAACATTTTATCTAGCCAGTAAATAATTTGTAGCTTAACGTTAGGGAAAGTTCAAGAGATTAAGGATCTAAGATTATTAATGATGGGTAAGGACCAAGAATCTCCACAGCAATACTACATTACGCCAGAAAACTCTACTGAAAATTTGGGGGCGGAAATCAAGCTAAAAACTACTAATAATACCTCTTCAAATAATGAGCCCCTATCAAGGAAACCAAAAAAATATGAACATAGGAAAGAAGAGGAGCCTCCATATTATTTTTTATTTACGACTTACTTGTCGTATCTGGTACTAATATGTTTTGGACATTTGCGAGATTTTTTCGGAATGAGATTTAAAAGGGCGAATTATAAACACTTGAGAGAACAAAATGTGAGTTTTGTGTTCTTGTATAAAGATTACATCACGTATTTCACGTATTTCAAGATTTTTAAACCAACATCACGTTATTAATCCCTAATTTAGGGTTACGCGCCACTAAATTCCGATTTTGATAATTTTTATGTTCGTCGCCTTAAATTAAGGATTAATGATTGTTTCAGTCGACCAGTAACTGGAGTACCCGGGAGGAAAATCAAATTACTTGATAGGAAAACAAAGGATTATTGCAAAACATTTCAATTTACCGGTCAAATCAAGGAATGCTTAAATTTGAGTAGTTATAATTATTTGGGATTTGCACAAGCTGAGGGTGCATGCGCTGATGCGGTCGAAAACACGGTTAGAAAGTATGGAATTGCTGCTTGTAGTCCTAGAGCTGAAGTTGGTATGTCTATTATCATTGAATGTATCTTTATCAAGTTATTTGTTTTATATTTGTTATTATGCATGTTATATAGGCACTTTAGATATCTATCAGAAGGTTGAATCACTTATAGCCAGATTCGTAGGGAAACCATCAGCGATCATAGTTTCGATGGGATACGCTACAAACAGCACAACATTACCAGCATTAGTTTCCAAAGGTAGTCTAATTATTTCCGATGAACATAATCATAGTAGTTTAGTGTTTGGCAGCCGTCTTAGTGGTGCATTTATACGTGTATTCAAACACAATGATATGGAAGATTTGGAAGCACTATTAAAAGAGTGCATTAGTCAAGGGCAACCGCGTACACATCGTCCATGGAAAAAGATTTTGGTAGTGGTGGAAGGACTTTATTCGATGGAAGGGACAATTTGCAATCTCCCAAAAATAGTTGAATTAAAGAAAAAATATAAGGTAATATTTCTCGAGATTATTATCATCAATAATTCATTCCATTATGATTTTTTTAATTTTCGTGGTTTATTATTTTAATTTATTTAAGTTTTACTTGTATGTCGATGAAGCTCACAGTATTGGTGCTTTAGGATCACGTGGACGAGGTGTATGCGATTATTTTGGCGTCGATCCGAACGACATTGACATTCTAATGGGAACGTTTACGAAATCTTTTGGCGCTGCCGGTGGATATATAACAGCTAATCAAGATATAATCGATCACTTGCGTCTTCAATGTCACGCACCTATTTATGCAGAATCCATTACACCGTTAGTTGCACAACAAATTTACTCATCAATGACGATTATTATGGGTGAAGACGGAACAAACGAAGGTCAACAACGGTTAGATCGATTAGCTTTTAACGCTCGTTATTTGAACTTGAATTTAAGACGACTGGGATTTATCACCTACGGCGATAATGATTCACCAGTTATTCCATTATTGTTATTTAATCCAGCGAAAATTCCGTATGTATCTTGTTATGAAGATTTATTGCGAGCTTGATTTATTATTAATTAATGAATATTTTTAGTGCGTTCTCGCGTGAATGCCTAAAACGAAACATTGCCGTCGTAGTAGTCGGATACCCGGCTACCCCTGTAATTTCATCGCGTGCTCGTTTTTGTGTTTCTGCCGCGCACACCAAACAAGATCTCGATGAGCTCTTGAAAGCGTGTGATGAGATCGGAGACATTTTGCAGCTGAAGCTGTCACAACAGCCATCTCGGTTCACTATTGAGCAGGTATTACGAGACGGTGAAAAGGGTTTATAAATAGACATGGGAATACAGTGGTGAACTTTCGATAAATTGCGTTTCTTTAATAATAATCTGAAATTAATAATTAGTACTTATATTTTTGCGGATCTGGATTTTAAAATTCTAATTATGTAATCAAAAATACAATAATTAATTTCAACCAATAAAATGTAAGTGTGTCTTGTGCGACTGAGTTATAGGTACACGACACTTAAAGACGCCAATAAAACTAGCCATCTTTAAATAGTAAAGGATAATCATACAAAGGTGGTACAAAAAAGAAGGCCGCTATTTTGTAGTAAATTGGCCTTGCTACAAAATAGCGGCTTCTTTTTTAAAAAATAATCATTTTTGAATAGTATTCGTCCAAGTTTCATATGATCGATGGCATATCCAAAGTAATAACGTGATTAGTGATCGTCCAATAAAATTGGATTTTTAATTTTGATTTTTCATTGGACCACGTTTTCAAAATCCGAATGCCCAGCTTCTTATATAGCACGTGACTTTGATCACGTGATTTTTCGACAAGTATTTTTGGCTTATTTAAATTTGATTTGATTTTTGAACCCAAAAATGGGACAAATCACGTGATTGGCGTTTTTAAGTGTCGTGCACTGTATGATGATGTTGCTACCCAAAATTCATACAAAACAATAAAAATTGGGAGTTCCAACTTTTAAATATTTTGACTACAGACGCGAATTTGTGCGTGCTTAAAGAATTCTCTTCCAACGACATGGATATCGTTCCGGGAACCAGCCGTCAAGGGCTTTCAATTCAATCTGAAAATACTAGTTCACTACCATCTAATGATGTTTGTTTTCAACAAGCGATGTTTGAAAGCGTTAGTCAAAGTTATGAACCATTCGTAAGTGATAGTGACAGATCGAGTACCCCAAGAACAAGTAGTAGCTTCGGCGGCGGTGAAGTAGGCCCCATTCGACATGCTCGTCAGCGTATCGATGCAACCCCTTATCAAAATAACGCTAATAATAACAACAATAATAATAATGATAATGGTCATCATCTAATACGAAATATTAAGGAATGGGTAACGACGCAACTTGATAGGTTATATCGCATATTTGGTGCCCCAAGGCAACAGCAGCAGCAACAACTTACTTACGAGCAATCAAATCAGTCTCAACATGAACAATCAGATCAGACTAAACATGAGCAATCAGGACCGACTCGAGCAGCTTCTGTATCAATCGCAACACAAACTGATTGTATGGACGTGGATGCACAAGTGACAACGACTACTACCGCTACTAGTATTACTAACATGGAGATGGCGATTGGGCTGGAAATGGAGAAAAAGAAAGATAAGGGTAAAGGAAAAGAAATTGATCCTGCCGAACCATTATCATCAAAATATTCTGAAGTAATGGTTGATGGATTAAGTAGGACAATAGCGAATCCTAGTACGAGTAGATTACGACCTAGAAAAAAGAAAGAAGGTGACACGGAACCAAAACCGAAATTTAAAAAGTTATATTATCCGCCTGGCTTTAAATACCAAAGGGCAGAATCTACTTACAGAGAAATGTATAGAATCCTCGCCCCTCCTAAAAATGATCCACTTGCCAAAACTCGGTATTCCATAAGAAGAAAATTACCACCACAAAAAACTTCACAACCATCGCCTTCTACCTCGAAAGTTCCTGATAAGGTTTCGTATACTACGCCTACACTACCTAGTAAGAAAGATGAAGCTGCTCAAGCTCAAGAAAAAAGATCCCATGATAAAATCGAAGCTTCTAAAGATGAAGACAAGTCGATTGTCACTGAGAGAGCTACAAAATCCAAGAAATTAGATCACTTGACATCATCACCAGATAAGCAGGAGAATGGAATGAGGCCAGAAATAAATGCGAATACAAATTTAGTCGCTATAGAAACAACTACTGTCCCGGAACCTTTTACGCCAATAAAAACAACAAATACCAAAAGAAAGAGACCATCGAATATTATTAGCGCAAACTTTTCTTCAGATGAAGAAGACGATAGGGAAAGAACAATAGCAGCGACGACGACTATGAATGGTGAGAAGCATAACATTGACACATCGTCATCTTCATCAGTGATTACAGAAATTTGTAATACAGCATCAACTTCTAAAGTGGGAGAAGCCACTTATTCTGCTTCTACTATTCCTCCTTCGCTAAAACCACCCATTAAAAAATCGAAGCAATCACCAACTACATCAACAGCAATCGAAGCTTCTAAAGATGAAGACAATTCGACTATTACTGAGAGAGCTACAAAATCCAAGAAATTAGATCACTTGACATCATCACCAGATAAGCAGGAGAATGGAATGGGGCCAGAAATAAATGCGAATACAAATTTAGTCGCTATAGAAACAACAACTGTCCCGGAACCTTTTACGCCAATAAAAACAAATACCAAAAGAAAGAGACCATCGAATATTATCAGCGCAAACTTTTCTTCAGATGAAGAAGATGATAAGGAAAGGACAATAGCAGCGACTACGAATGGTGAGAAGAATAACATTGATACATCGTCATCTTCGTCAGTGATTACAGAAATTTGTAATACTGCATCAACTTCTAAAGTGGGAGAAGCCACTTATTCTGCTTCTACTATTCCTCCTTCGCTAAAACCGCCCATTAAAAAATCGAAACAATCACCAACTACATCAACAGCAATAGTAACGCCTTCAGATGCGGCCGGTGGAGTAACTGTCGTTGAACAGACTGTTGTTGAACCTTCATCTTGGAAAATATTTGAACCACTTTCTAGTAATTTGATAAATACACCTGAATCGAAAGTTACTAGTAGTATGATAAATACACCTGAATCACAAATTACTAGTAATATGATAAATACACCTGAATCACAGATTACCAGTAATATGATAAGTACACCCGAAGATATGCAAATGGAAATGGATATAACTCCAACGCAGTCAGTTACAATAACTGGCAGCAATCCCCAACCGGAAACAACTGGTCCATTTCCTAGTTCTTCAACTACTGATGTGCCCGTTTTGTCACTGAACACGGATATAAATTTCATGAACGGCAAAAACATCGAATTTGGTAATTCGTCTTTCCAATCAGCACCAATTTCACAATTCACATCAAGGCCCTCTAGCCAGCGAATTAAAAGAACACATTCATCAACAGTAACTAATGAAGCAGAGCCAGCATTTAACTTTACCTCGTTACCATCAACAAATGGATCTGTATTTCCCTCTTTACAGCCATCAACAAACGAACCTATTTTTAATTCGTTTCAACCACGACCAACAGAAACAAATAAACCTATTTTTTCTTTTCAACCACCAACAAATGGATCCGGATTTAATACTTTCCAACTACCACAAGCAACAAACGAATCCGGATTTACTGCTTTCCGACCACCACAAGTAGCACCGAACGACTTTGGATTTACTGCTTTCCAACCACAAGCAGCAACTAATGTTTTCCAACCACAGGCAGAATCCGGATTTACTACCACCCCATTTGGTAATGGGGTTCCTTCAGCTACTAGTAATGGTGCTCCCCCAGCAACATTTACATTCAATCAGAATCTTACTACCAATTCGTTTTCCGGAAATAACTTTGGGACCATTTTCCAAGATGCTACTAACGGAAATGCACCGCCGTTAGATCCGACCACTGCGAGTATTGTGGCGGGACGAAAGATTGCGCCTTTACGTAGAAGGAAAAGGAATTAAGGATATTGTCGTTTTGTTGATGTTTTTATTGGTATATCGAAATTTGACTCGAGTCAAACTTCGATATTGACGTCATCTAACATTCAAAACAAAGTTAAAGGAAACATTGCATTTATTTTTCTATCTTGTATTAGCCATAGTATAGCATTTAATTGAAAAAATAATAAAATTTTCGTTCCCATAGGCTTCTGTCCTTGCATTATTATTTTCGCACGAGAAAAAATACTTTTTTAATCATAAATATGGGTACGATATGTGCATCAGAAAAATTATGGGGCGTGCTGTAATAAAACCAGACAAAATGAACATTTGACGTCACTCTGTATTTTATATTTGCTGTTGCTTTGCTCATAACAGTAAGCAACTCAAGAGTATAACTTAATGCTCTCTGTTTTCATGCTTCTTTACTTTCTCTTTCTAACTGACTTGCTTTATATTCCTCGGTGGCTTTGGGCAAAGTCTTCATCTTTGAGATCACTGATATGGATAGAACATTGATGTGTTTTCTGGAAGCATAATATAAAATTTTTCAGAAAATCACCGATATTTTCTTCAAAGTTAAAGGAAAATAGCCATCGTTTTTCTTTAATAGTTGGAATGAATTTCAATATACTTTTTTTTGTTACTTTAAAGCAGATGTAAATTCTATCTGATCAAAAAAAAGGTTATACATTTATCTAGAGGATTTTTACGAATTACTCAAGACGCACGCACTTGGCCAATCGCTCTTCATCTTCTTTCTTATCTTTGTCAATTCTTTCAGTTTCCACTTCGATTTGTGGTGTCAACACACTGGCTTGTGATTGAAGAACACGAATAATGATAGAAACCACTTCCTTGACTTCACGCATATCTCCTCCGAATGGACAAACGTACATCTTAGAGATTTTTACAGTAGGGTCTTCTGGTGTACCGGACCAGCGAAGGAATTGCCACACTATTCCAGTCGACACGATGCCGCAGATGATTGGGGGTTTGGTGATTGACTCACCAAGCTTGCGCTTACGTTTCTGAAAAGTAGCAATGTGTAAGCAGAACAGCCCGGAATGAGTAATTAAAACAAAATCGACAATGTTTGGTACCTCTGCTGCAGTATGAAGTTAATATTTTGCGTTATTCCTTTCTGCATCTCAACCATTCTTAGTTTCGGTTATCAAAATCGCGAGATCTCCACAATAGACAACATAATCCAGACGACCATAGCCGCGACTTCCGTCCGAAGTCCTCTTCAACAGCCAGCATTGTTGACAGATGTTTCGACCTAACTTTAGCGACTGCCTCAACCATAAAAGGGTTAATGTAACTTCGTGCTGTAGCTTCGTTAGTGGTAGCTTTGTCATGAAATGCTGATGCAATCTTTGCAAGGTTGTCAGTGAAGCGCCTGAATTCCTGCCCGTCGAGCACAGGTTCAGTCCCAAAGGTAGCATCTACAGAGAAACAATATTGATTCGATTAATAAAGCAACGCCAACACGTTAATAAAAACCTCGAAGACGTTACCTATGTCGAGCTCGGGAATTGTTTCGATCGATGAATATTGAGCATTTCTTTGGTTCCCCAATCGCCGTATGCCTTTTTGCCTACAAACATATGGATGAGAAGTCAAGGTAAGGTTTCAAAGATGTCAGCAATTTTAAAAAAAAATCAACCAAACCTTTAATTCTGATCAACAAATTTATGGTGATCTTGTCTTTACAGTCCGGTTTGGTCTTCTTCACCAGGTCATTAAACGTGAACTCTTCGTTGATGGTCATCTTCTCTGTTTCCTGGTCGACAAAGTAAAGTTTATTCTGATCCTCATGCAAACGTTCATACTTCTCTTTGGTCTTGGCAAGAAAATGCCGGGAAGACGAATTTCCACTGGAGTATCGAGGGATCAGAAATTGTCTTTCATGTAATCCTGCAGATCTAAATGAAGCAATTACTGAAGCAGTTAACACTGAGTCAAACTATAAGCAAACTTATCAAATCCTCTCACTTTCATGCCACAAAATCTTGACATCCCATTTAGTAATCCAAATCCAACATTAGACATGAGTAAAGCCATAGCCAACTTAACTAAACAAGTCAAGAAGTTATCTGCTCAGTCTAATCAAAATTCCAATAACCATTCTAACAATACAAAAACTTGTTATAATCATGATAAAAATGAACATATAGCTCGAGTGCATCTATGTGCTCCCCAATTCATTTTGGTTAGATTCATTTTTATGGTCTGCATTGCCTTATTTAGGGGTCCACTAAAGCGGGGTAGTATCATGTGACATGCGATTCGATCCGGATCGTATCATGTGATTTTAAATTATGTTAAAATTCATGATTGGTCAAAGCAAATCATGTGAATTATTTTAAGAGCCTGGAAAGGAAGAAAGTTAGATTATTTAATTAAGAGCTTGATCATTATTATTTAAAGAATATTTAATCATTAGACATATTAGAAACCTATATTAATGGAAAGAAAAGAACAGATTACTTAATACTATTTTATTGAATTATTTCTAATTAAATACAAAATTATTTATATTACTATTTTAAAAACTGGATCTAACAATTTATCTAAACAGGTGATAAATATTCTAGTAGTATCTGCATCATCTTTATCCTCTATTATCCAATATTTATCTCACACCCTTTCTATAAGTTCATTCACCTGTAATTTACGTGTTTCTGCCTCTCTTTCCTCTTGAGTCTGAACAAGCTTAAATATTTTGATCATTCTCTAATGCTTATATACTTCAAAGTCAGTCTCCACAAATAATTGCTGAAATTCCTTTCAAATATCAGTTATTAGTAATTTATTATGACTAAATAGATACTCATAAAGAATATATTGATAAGGAAGAAGATAATGATTAAAAAATATATAATGACAATTTGATAATGTTAGATTTGGCAGTAATTTTCCTTTCGTAATCCTAAAATTCATAATGATGGCCTCACCCAAGATTAGTTTTTGAATTGGGTATGGAAATTTTCAAATTTCCTTAATAGTTTCATTATCAATATTGATCGTAAAGATTCGCTTTTGGTAAAAGTTGAAGATAATCTTTTCCAAATCCAACCATTTTTTATTATTGAGCTTAATAATCTTGTAACATGCACCTAATAAACCAAGAAATAGTAATTTAGTAATGATAATAATGATGAAAAATATGGTATAGTTGCAGTTAATAATACTTACCAATTAAGTCATATTCCTTTGTGGTTAATCTTTTTAATTCACTGTGAAATGATTCTAATGAATTTGTGGAAGTAACTTGAAGTAAGAGAGGCAAATGTTGATGTACCCAAAATGCCTATTTCTCTGTGTTCTTTGAATAATTATGTTGAATATAGTGAATGATATCTAGAATGGAATAGATGGTGATGGTATTATAAATTACTTTCTCACAACTTATACTTGTTTTTTTATATATAACTAGAATCAATTTATTATATATTACCAGATGGTAGATATTATATAGTTATGTATATATTACATGAACAGTACATAAAATAATATCACAATTTTGCTTGCCATGCATAATACTAGGAAAAGTATTTGTAATACTATTAATCTCCACATTACTTTGGTCACTAAGTATATACTGAGGATGTCAATAAGGTATTAATTCTCAAATCATCTTTAATATCTTGGTTATCATATTACTATCTTTATTACTTAAAAGAAAGTATGCACCCACGTCCCAGGAACTGTAACTATTATGGATGTACAAAGTAAATAGATGTCAGAAATGTTTATTAATATTGTGAGTGGAGTTCATGAGCATAAGCCATTCATAATATTATAGTTTTTCCAATTGCCAAGAACTTGCAAAGTAAAAACCTTTTAATGATTATTGAGCAACCTCAAAATATTCAACTTTATAATCTTTGCTGACTAATAGCTTTAGCAAATTTTGAATATTGAGCTCTAGGTCCATCTCACCTACAAGATAAGCCATTAATAGTCTATGTATCTTTTGCTGAATGTTGGTGACTTCAGTTCGGCATAGATTTTGACTAATAATGTCTAAGCCATTCTTTTCTACTAGTTCTTTGACAGTAATCATAATGACCAGTAGCGTATATGATTTTATTACTTTGTTAGCTATCATTTATTGAATAATTTCAGGTCATTTAATCTTGTCATTATCTTTGATTAGATGGCTGTGATTGGGTATATTTTTGAAATATTTAATATAAACTATTTGAGTTGAAGCAATATGTATTATTTTTATCCTTGCATCATACTTTCCAGGATCAAGCTTGCTAGTTTTTCTTCGTTTCTTAATAGGAATATCTTCTTTACGTATACTTAATTCTTTATGTTTTGCTAGATGGCAGGAGTAAATAATTCAAAAATCATTATTCTTATATTTCCAACTACTATATTATGTCTATATGTTAAAAATAAGCAGCCACAAATTTTCGCAAAATTTCTTTTCTAAAACTTCAAATGATTTGTTAATATTAAATATACTGAGATGTTTTATTCATTGCTTACATATTAGAGAGAAATAGAGAAATGATGAGAATATAGAGAAATGTGAAAATATAGAGAAATGGCGAGAGTATATAAAGAAATTATGAGTATATATGGTAAGTAAGTATATTAGTGCATGTCTTAATAGTTATATATATCTTAACATTAATAATGTTAATAATGGTAAATGTTATTAGTCTTAATTAGCCTATATTTAACATAAAAATCATAATTAGCTTTCATCCCCTCCTCTTTCCACCCTTGAAAATATAAGAATATTTTCTTGAAAAGTTTATTTTATTTTGCATATAATACTATATGTAAATCCAAATCAAATCAATTCAGATCAACTCAATCTGAATTGCACTACCCCACTTTAGTGTTCCCTCTTATTTAACATATTAAGCATATATCCACTGTATTATTTGATATGTATATGCATAATAATAATCCTTGCAAATTTTTAAATTCTTTACATCACATGATATAGCTTTTATTATAGCTGATATATTACTTTGTATGCTATTGCTATAGTACTATAATATATAATAATTTTGGATTCTATTTACTATTATCTTGGATGATGATTTCCTTCTTGTGAGTTTTACAGTTTTATTTTATTATCATTATTATTCTATTTTTACAAATTTCTCTCTTTAAAGTTAGACTTTAAGTTTTCTAGGTTATCTGTTATGTGTTAGATCTTGTTGATGAGTTTTTGGCAATCATTCTTACATCTGAACTCATTCTGTTGATATTTTTATTAGCATTTTGTATTTCAATTTCTTGCAATTTCTTCCAGTTCAATTTTTGACCAGATAAGTGATTTATTTCTTTTTATAGGTAAGAAGTTTATTATATTTGGCTGTTGTCAGTTATTACTTTCAGCCTCTAATATTATTCTTATTATAATTATCATCTGGTTATTATGTATTTCATGTATTTGGTATTCAATCTTGTATTCTATTTGTAATATTTTAAGTTAGTTGTGTTTGTTAGGTTTTTTTATTATCAAATAAATCTGAATAATTTTAATCATGAATGATTTAATTATGAAGGTATATTTTTATTGTGTATATATATAAAGAGAAATTTTATTTAGAGTGATTACTATAAGAGACTATAAGAGAAACTGAGAACAGAAAAAAAATGAAATATCAAAACTAGAATAAAATAATTATGATAAATATTTTTATTTTTTAATATAATAATAAGTTCTATTTATTTTGAAATCAGGAATAACGCATTTATCATATAAAGGAATAATGAATTTTCTTTTCATTTCTACATCTACAATTGCTTTCAAGCTGATACTGGTTATTTGGTTTCAGTTTATTTGATCATATCAATCCCATACTTTTTGAATAGCTCTAATCTAATCTTCAAAAATAATATCAGGAATCTCTTCAGACTTATTTACCTCCTGAGCAAAAGCAATATATGAAATCAATACTGGATAAAACTTTTAGCATACTGTAAAAATATGCTTGCATATAATTCCACAAAATTTGAAGTTTGAACAAGTATATTGAAATGAATTGATTTAATATTATCACTTTTTTATATATATTCTTTTATATTAATTTTATGACTATTAGTTAACGATTTTACAAGATAATATTAACTATCAGATATAGTAAAGATATCTGTATCCAAGTCAGAACTAGCAAGTTCTCAATACCATTACTCTCTTTGTCATGATTTTATCCTTTTAATCATTAAATGAATAGCTTCACACTTGAATTTTACATTCTTTAAAGCAGCTCATAAGATCCAAATCAGAGTATTAATTCGATAGTTATGTTTAGCTCCTAGATATGTATATTTAAACTTTTTGTGCCAAGACTTAATAAAATTTATTATATTTATTTCTTGATGCTTATATAATTAATAAGTATTAATTCATTTCTCACACTTTTCTTGATATTTTTTTTAATATATTTAATCCATTCCACTTTATCAAAAGCTATCCACCAAGTAAAATACTCAATAAATTTATTTTATACTTGAGAAGCATCTCAAATTTGCATTATGGTATCAAGTTCATCCAGCATTATTTTTTGTATTACTTGTTTTTTAATTATTTGAGAGTATCATTATCAAGATTTTCTTCTTGAATTTTGAAATAGTTATTATTTGCTTTAATTTTATTCTTGTTTTTTTGCCAGACATTTTTTACATGTCATTGACAGAGCAAGATTCTGGTATTAGGAAATACTGTATTAATAATATTTTATTGTGCATTATCATAATCAGTAAGAAAGGTATGAAGCTTTCATTCTTGATTCTGATTTTTTATGACTTCGAGTCAAAAAATTAATATTTCTCCTACTTTTTTCTCTGATATTAAATATGCTATAGATATATCTTGTCCACTCTTATCATTCCATATCAATAAAGTAAAGATATTCATTTTGTATGATGATATTTCATGTATTCCATCCAGACATACTATTTGCATACTTTTTGATTTTAATACCTTTTTTTAAAATTCAGTCTGAAATTTGTATATATAATCTAAGGGTGACCCCCAAATCAAGTTGCTGCAGATATAAGATTCATCTTGTTGCAACAAGGTAATCTATTCTTTAATAGATGTATCCTCATTATAATTTTCTTTTTTATCATTTAAAAAAATCACGCCTTTCATTTTCTTATGAATAATATTATACACATTAATATAGGAAAGATATGTATCATGTTTTTACATTAAGATCAAGAAGCTCAAATTACCTATATTCTGAAGTTAATTAATATACTAGTAAAATATCAATACAATTTAAAAAGGTTTCATTTTATCTTTTGCTCTTGCGTAGATCTATTTTTTTGCCTGTTAAGATAATTAAAAATACTATAAATCTTCATCAGTACCAGAAGTATGTCTATTATGAAGTGCATAATGAACAACATGAACTGCATTTCTCTTATTATTATAATATTTCAATACTTGCAGGTAAGATTTATATCCTAATTTTTTAGATAATTTTTGAGTAGAACAGAGCTCGATAAAGATTTAGTAGCTTATCTCATTATATTAATCATAGATCTAGATTTTCTGGAATAATAACAAAGATATCTCTCATTTAACTCATATCCTAACTTCTCTCAGTTATCTTTGCAAAGATAGTGGGTATCAGAAATATTTGGAAGAATATTTTTGATCTAATTCTTGTATGTATCTAATTGAAGGTGAGTGTAAACTGTTACATAATCATTTCTTGGAATACATCATCATTTGCTTCTTTTTCTTTTAATTCAGATTCTGATTCAACAAAAAATGATCAATTAGTATATTTAATAGTTTTACTAGTCAAGTTAATAAACAGATAGTTAATAGATATAGTTTGATTTTGATTAGTAAATATATTTAAATTGGAGGACATGATGTATATTGATAAATGATTTTACAATTATTTTTTTATAATAATATATTTGAAAAGAAATTTTTATATTTGAATATGATAGTATTTATTTCATGTACTAGATATTTTTATGAAGTCAAAAAGATATAATAATATTAGATATTTTTTATATATCTAAAATTACAGAATTATGTTTATTAATTAATATTATTTCGCATATTAGTTCTCTATTATTTTACATAAGTATAATTTTTTTGATCAGCCTTCACATATTAAAATAGTTTTCTTGATTACCAAGAGTGATACATATACATATCAAGCATATTTTCATATGCTAAAAACTTTCTTTCATCTTATTAATCAGGATTTAAGGAGGTAAAGAAATTTCTTATATATAGTGACTCATATAAGAAATATGATACTGATAAAAAAAAAGGATGAGATATAAATATCTCACTATAGAGAAAACTTGGATAACTAAAAGTTGAGTATAATGATTCATTAATATCTTTAGTATTGATACTATTAAAATTTATTTACATCTATCTTTTGATTAGCAATACACTAATTTTTTATATTTTTTTAGTATTGCACTTATTATGACTGAACTGGAAGATGATATTAAAAGACGAATTTCTAATTAAGATAAGTAACAAACTGTCAAAAATTTTTTACATTACATACTTCTAATCATATTTAATAATTTATATAATCATCCTTTGCTTTTATTACCTTACTAATTCTTTTTGACATAGACTCATATAATTTAGAATAATAATCAAGATCTATGCTCTTTCACACTACTTGCAATTTTTCTCAAAACTCTTCTGCAGTTGAAAGTGATCCAGGAAGTTGTCTTATATACTTATCCATCTCATTCATGTAAATATCTGTATTTATTTTTTCTATAATTTTTCTTAACTTACCAATATCACTACCTATTACGCAACTTTAAATTATAATTAAACCACTATCAAATTTAATAGTTAGTATAATATACTGATCTTTTAACAAACTATCAGACTTCTTTTAGCAATATTTTTAGCTGTCTAATCTGAAAATTTGGTACTTGCTTTTATCAGATATCACCATTTATTGGCTGTTTAACTTCAGTATTTCTTTACCCATATCAACTATTATTTTTTGTATTGGTTTGAGGTAAGACTTTTTTTGTCTTATACAAGCAAATAATCCGTTTCTGCAAAGTATATGTTGTATACTTTTTACTGAAAGTTCAATATCCAACTCATTTTTAAGTTCTTATTAAATCTTGATAGTGGTATGACATTTTCTAGTAAATGAAGGATATATAAATATGAATTTTATTCACAAGTGTTATTATAAGATACTATAAAAGAAACTGGAAATAATAATAGGTTCAGATAATATATCAAAGAATAATTCTTATGTCTACCATTACTTCATGATTAAAATTATTCAGATTTGTTTGATAATAAAAAAATCCAACAAACATAACCAACTTAAAGTATTATGAATAGAATACAAGATTGAATGCTGAATGCACAAAATACGTAACAACCAGATAATAATTATAATAAGAACAATATTAGAGACTGAAAGTAATAACTGACAATAGCCAAACATAATAAACTTCTCACCTACAAAAAGAAATAAATCACTTATCTGATCAGAGATTAAACTGGAAGAAACTGCAAGAAATTAAAATACAAAATGCTGATAAAAACATTAACAGAGTGAATCTAGATACAAGAATGACTGTTAGAAACTCACCAACAAGGTCTAACACATAATAGATAACCTAGAAAACTTAAAGACCAACTTTAAAAAGAGAAATTCACGAAAATATAATAATAACAGTGATAAAATAAAACTATAAAATTCACAAGAAGGAAATCATTATTCAAGATAATAGTAAATAGAGTCCAAAATTATTACATATTATAGTACTATAGCAATAGTACACAAAGTAATATATTGGCTATAACAAAAACTATATCATGTGATGTAAAGAATTTAAAAATTTGCAAGGATTATTATTATGCATATGCATATCAAGCGATATAGTGAATACATACTTAACATACTAAATAAGACAGATCATAAAAATGAATCTAACCAAAATAGATTGGGGAGCACATAAATGCACTCCATATAGCTTATAATTATAGATTACCAAAGAAAAATAATAATAATGACATCTCAAATATAAAATATTTCAAGTATAATAAAATAGAACACTATATAAATAGTTATATAAAAAGAAATATAAATAATAAATGGTTTATAAATCTTGAAATCAATACTATTACAATAAATTTTAATAATATTCTTTAACTATAATAATTACTTAAAGAATAAATTATTAATTCTTTTGTTAATAGTAACAATATTACTCAAAGTAATATATTTTTAAACTAAAGTTCATATTTATAGAAGATCAAAGTATGAGTTTTTCTTAAAAGTTTTTAATTATCTTTTTATAATAGTTATTAAATAAAACTATAGAAGAAATAAAAACTTAGAAAAAAAAAATAAAAAAGTAGTAAATATTATTCATTATAAAAAAATAATAGAAGATTAACTTATATAAATTATAATTAATAGCAGATTTATTAGTAATATTATATTAGTGAGATTTCTCAAATAAATAAATAAAAAAATTAATAAGTTATTAAATATTAGTCTTGTTAATATAAATAGAAAATATAAGTGATTATTAAAAAAAATAGAAAATTTAAAACTAAAGATTAAAAACTCAGATTAATAAATAAATATTTTAATAATAAAAAAAATGAATATAACTTATTACTTAATAATTAATAAATAAAGCAATCCAAAATTATTCTAAATTAGAATAATAAATTTCTTAGTTTTGAGATAAAAGAAGAATAAATTATTATTTTAATTATGTATATACTAAAGATAATATAGTAACTATTATAATATGATAATAAATAAATTATCATCTAGTTAGAACTAATTATAATTTATAAAATTTTAAAATTATAATATATTATAATAGGTAATAAATAAATATTATATACTTACTATACCATCTTTAATAAAGATAATTTATTAACTATTGCAACATAAAATATTATCTAATTATAATTAGTTATGACTTATAAAATTTTGAAGTTATAATATATTACAACAAGTAATAAATAAGTATCACATACTTGCTATATCATCTTTAATCTTTAGTATATATAATAAAGATTAATAATAAAATTGAAAAAGAATTAAAAAAGTTAATTTCTGATAATGATAATAAATTCGAGTATAAAAAAGAAAAATTAATTAATTAATTACTATATATAATTTATGAAGAATAAAATAAGCAGTTCATAATAGAAATAAAAGTTTAAAATAGCTTTATAAAGATTAATGATAAAATTATTGAACAAGAAAAAAAAATTTATTAAGAAAAACTAAAAGATTATAATATATATATTTATAATAAAAAAAGATATAAATATTTTTAATATATAAAAGAGTAAAATATATATAATTAATTAAAGATATTATCTTAATTATTATTTAATATTATTCTAATAATGATTAAATCAAATTTAAATTTAGAATAATAATAATAATTTTATAAGATTATTTTATTAATAATTATAAATAAGATAAAATATAATATAAATAATTTTAATTTTATAATTTATAATTATTTTTATTATTTAAAAGTATTCAAA
>CAJVPS010000684.1:0-20912 GCA_910591765.1 Ambispora leptoticha | reverse complement strand
ACTATCTATAGATCGCGAGATATCACGATTTCTTTTTTGTGATCCAGGTGATGCAAAACATTTGATCGCCACTGTATCTCACAAGCCATCACGCGACAATTGTTTCGACTAGTATCCAATGAGGTGAAATACAAAAACTATTACTTATCATCATTTGTCTACGATTTTATTAGGAACCTAGCCTCTAATGCGCTCACAGGCCAGGTGACATCAGTATATCAGAGAGCCTACAATACTTAACGCTTCCTACTAAATGTACTGTTTGACTTGTTTGAATATATTCTTAATTCCGAATTATATTACTGCATTCTTATCCATTATTTAATAGTCATATATTTTTTTAATTCTAGTTTGCAATCTACATTCTTGTTTTATTAGTCTTTTGTTCTGAAACAATTTTGTTAGTGACTGTAATAATAAAAAAAATTCATTTGGGTGGCGCGTAGGAGAACAAAATATCGTGTAATGATATAACAAGGCTAGCTTTTATTAGAGGAATTCATGTTATAATTCTGACCGGAGTCTTGCTTTCTCTGACCATCGGTCTTCCTTATTAACTGTTTGAAGTCGTGCATGTACTTCATGTTTCTGACAAGGGCGCAGTTATCACACCTTCAAAATGTGTACACAAGTTCTGGTATGTTCGAATCTCTTCTTTCTTTTCACACGCGTCGGGCATACGTGTATTAATATTGCAACCATATTCCGATGACAATTTCCTACTGCTATCCGATCTTTTGACACCATTTGGCTTGAACATTTTATGCGTAAATGCATGGGAACACTTGTTACTCGAATCTTCCGATTTCTTCCATTATTTGCTTATTGCGCCTGAAATAACCATAGATCAACCGTCCACTTTGATTTATATCAGTCAACTGTACAAAGATAAAGACAGTAGTAAGACGATAGAATAGCATAAGTAAGCGATGTGCACCGAGACTGCGCATGGATTACATGAAAAGCCATCGAATGAAAAAAGAATATCGATAATTGACGTAGTTGAACGATTGAAAGCACGCAAACAATGATCAATTCCTTAATGTCCGCTCTGAATGTCAAACCAATGGGAGCGTGATGACCATATAACGCATGTAAAATCATTAACGGAAGGGCTTGCCTTCTCAAGTTGGTAGCGCGCACAAAAATGACACACATCGTTTTATAGTAATTAGATAAAATTGTTGGTGAAACATCTATTTATTATACTGTACAAAAATTCTTGTATTGAGGGGAACATGTATCGTGATAATCAATTCGTTTATGCAAAAATTAATAATAATAATAAAAATAATTAAGAAAGAAAAATTTCATCATCCACGAATGTTACTTATTAATAGAGTGGACAGAAAATACAATTAAATTAACTTATCAAAAATCAGTTTCTTGACCCGATTTTTTCTCTAGGAATAACTCTAATCTTTAACTCTTTACAGACTGTGATTGTTGAAGTTTCGAGTTTAAGCGGTGCATTCATATCCATCAATTCAATATCAAACTGTCTGTAAACTGAGGCCAATAATGTTATCAATTCGATAATTGCAATTTTTCTACCTAGACACATTCTCGGACCCCCACCAAACATGGAGAAAGAATTTTTATGTATCCCTTGAGAGTCATAAAATCTTTCCGGGATAAAACGTTCAGGGTCTTTCCAATAAAGTGGGTTGTTGTTGATCCCACGAACGTACATTATAAATAACGTATTGGCCGGCCATTGGCATCCTGCTATTTCGTCAGGTCGATTACTGTATCTTGAGACCATACTAACTGTAGGTCTTATCCTTGACGTTTCTTTAATAATCGCTTCAGTGTATTTTAATTTTGGAAGGTCTTCTAATGTTATCGGTTTGTTTGGGTCATTTTTGAAAACCGTTTCAATCTCTTTCAGCAATTTCTTTTTAACTTCTGGATGATGCGTGATGTAATATAATGCGAAACAGAAAGTATTTACGGTCTAGACATTCGATAAATAAATAAACGAATCAATTAGCATTCATAACAAGTTGAATTAATTAGAACAAAATGCATGGTTTACAGCGCATTACATACCGTATCTGTGCCGGCAACAAACGCGTCAAACATGACCCCACGAATTTCATCATCATTCATCGGTCTTGTAAATGATGGATCAACGTTGTCTTGAGGATTAGGATCATATTTTGTATTGGCAACGAGTAAAGATGTTAGCAAATCCATCCGCGTGTCAGCGTCGACCTGCACTCCTTTTTCTTCAATCTCTTTTCTTTTTTCCTTAACAATATTCACCAATAGGTCGTAAAATCGATGACAACTGTTTAACAGTTTGTCCACACGAGGTCTAATAAAAGGCAAGCCTCTTAAAAGTTTGGGTACAAATATGATTTGATTATCTGATACAAAGGCATTTATGCATTCGATAAACTCTTCGGTTTCGATCATCTCTTTGGTGGGCGGTTCATTTTTTAGTTTCTGGCAATAGTGCTGCATGACAGCCATTCGCTTTCCAGCTGTCAACATTGATATGAAATCCGCCGTAAAATGACGCATCCAAGCAGAGATATCGATAACGCTTCCCTTGTTATTTGGTTGCTTCAAATCGATCCAATGTCGTGCCATCTCGTCATACAGCTGGTTTAAAATTGTGCTCGGTTTCTCGGTCAAACTTAATGGCATAATGGCCTGCGAAAAAATATGACGATTGAATTTCCAGTAATTGTAGTCGTGATTCAGTCCTACGCCTTTCTTCTCAAGATCAAATAAACCCAATAGACCATTATTGGCGGTTCTCATGAGATGCGCCTTATTATCGGTAGCCACGAGTTTATCAACATATTCCGCGCGAGTAATAACGATTTGTCTATTGCCAGCAATGTTCAATTCGTATACGCCATTGTGTCCGTACTTCTTGTTTAATTTATGAAACCAATCATCGATGTCTTCCATAAATATTGCGAAACTACCGATCAACGGAATTGGAATTGGGCCAGGAAATGGATTAATACGGGTAAAGTATTTATAATAAAAATGTATTACATATAAGACCACTATAGTTAGTGATACGATCCAAATATCGGAAACTTGAAAGTTGTTGAGAATATTGTAAAGTAAACCCATGTTGGCAATGTAAAGATAATTTTCTGAGGCAAAAAATTCTCGTCCAAACGCCTATTTATATATTATTTCCTGACCTTTAACGAAAGGAGCCTTTTTTATTCATATATTAATATTGAACCAATTGGTGAACAGCGGGAGAGTCCAGATATTACAAATTGTTACGAATCCTATTGTAATTTAGTAGTCAATGCACCATTATCAATTTTGAGACAGTAAATTTAAACAACTCCAAGAAAAGTACTCGAGCATAAGAAGACGCTATACTATTTCTTGACATTCATAAAGATTATGAAACATCCATATTTTTGGTGCCACAAAAGATTAATTGGTGTACGGTCCGGATACATTCCCGTTATGTAAATTCTACCGTGATCATTTTGCCATTTAGTGGACAATGCAAATTACAAATTTTTGTGACGCTTAAAATTAACAACCGTAGAATTTATTATAATAGCTTACCTAATTGCTAGTGACCCAATCTAATCTAACCATGTGTCCGAACAAAAATATCCGAGCAGATTTGACACTTATTCGGTTACTTAATTATCTGATTTTATGCTTATTCAATTAATCCCTATTATCCATTCAATTAAGCACTCAAACCTAATACTAATAAACAATCAATCAAATGATCAGTACAATGCATGGGTGATGAAATTCCACGACCAAAATCGACATTACTTTTAATCGCTATTCACTCCAAGCTTTTCATAGGAAAAACTGCTCATCTATTAATGCATGATTTTTGAATTTTTATTTCTTCGTGTCTTCACATTTAAATTTTCTTAAAGCTCGAAGGATTCCATTACTTCTTGAAAGACAATACAATTATAGATTTCGGTAATACCGATTGTTATAACAATACGGTAAATCCTCATTTAGAGAGGGAAGAATCCGATTGGTCTTATGCGAACATTATCATTGGTTCACTATTTCTATCATAGTTTGTCGCCTTGCTTATATTATACATTGGTAAAGTGTGTTGGTCATCTATTATTAACAGCGATGACGGCTGATTCGATGAGTTCTTTATGCTCTGAAAATCCCCCATCTTTTGTTGTTAAATATCTACTTAATGAAATAAATGAAGACCGGCATATCAGAATTTGGCGGTAATTTCCTTATTTAGTCTTTGTAATACATTTCTTAATATTTAAATTTATTATTATAACGAAATCTTATTTTTTTTGGTTGATAATATATCTCTATTCATATGGTTATCACTAGCATTTCATAATAAATTTACAACCATATGATAAAAATATCATAAAACTCTTTCAAGTATCAATATAAAACATTTTTGTCCTAACTGTTTAAGATTTTTGATAAACTTGATATGCAATGATCAGAATTGCACTATTTGATTCACTATAATGAGATAAATAGATTTTGGCGAGCAAAAAATTTTGGAATTGTTTCACAAGGTTTTTCTTGACGATCAAATAATTGTTTCACTAAACTTTTTTTTATTTGGTAGAATAATAACATGAGATTTACATAATAAAAAAAATTAACGTTAATAGTTTATTCTTTCGCCGTTTGCCTTAATAACCTCCTCACATCTCGTTTTCATTGAACTAACCAAATTTTTGAGGATCTCATCATCGATTAACTCCCATTCCTCCGCCATAAATCTTCCAAATTTCGTGATTTTCTCTTTTCTACATTCATATTCCACAAGTTTTCAATGGGATTAAGCTCGGGGCTATTGGATGGCCAATCCATCACGGTTGAAACGTTTTCTCGGAGAAATTTTTTAGCCTGACGGCTTGTGTGCTTCGGATTGTTGTTTTGTTGAAGCCGTCAATTATCTCCCATCATTTCTTGAACTTCAGGGAGTTGTTCTTCAAGAATTCCGACAAAAAATTTGGCGTCCATCTTGCTTACAAAGCAGTAAAGACTTGTTTTACCCAAAGTAGAAAACCCACCCCAGGCATGAATTCTTTTTCGGTTTTTTGGGATAGGTCTTATTGGTCGATGACCCTTGTACCATTTCGTAATCGTGTTTCTGAATAATGAAATGATGTTTCGTCTGAAAATAAAGTCAGCGACCAGTCATCATCAAAGTGATTTGAGCCCATTCAACTCGTTTTCGTTTGTGCTCATCTGAAGTATTGGCGTTGCGAGAGGAAGAGAATTTTTATATTGTTGCCGGCGAAGGTGTCTTCCTACAATATGTCTAGAGACTGTGGTACCCTTCTTTGACAATTTTTCGGCTAAACTACTTGTCGTTTCTTCAGGATTACGACGGATAAGTTGTCCTATTGATCTTGATGCCGTAGAATCGATTTTCCTCAGCCGACCTGAGCGAGTTACGCTCCTTTTGTTTTCCAATTTTTTTAAGTTATAATAAATTGTCGAAAGGCCAATACCAGTCCGCTTGTGAATTTCAGCTGCAGTTCGTATTCCTGCACTCTAGAAATACAAAATTGTATTAGCTTGCGATTTTTTAGTTATTACCTTCGATTTTTGGGGCATTTCTCGAGAAAGGGATTATATCAAAAATACATGAGCGTATAATCGAGTCTTGGGGTTGGTTAATCGTGTCTAAATTTGATTAGCAGTTTTTAATAAATCTGAACACATGAAAAAAATCACATGAAATTTTTTTGTATATTAATATCGATATATTGCATCTAGAAGTTACATTATGTCAAAATTTCGATCTAAATTGGCAATCAATTTTATGCACTGCAATTTTTACAAGCAATATCTCATTTTGTGATAATTGTAATTATACAAAGAATATCACCATTTAATTTGTTATACATGTAATTAGACGAATCGAATGGTGATATTTTCATGTAATTATGATTATTATGTGATAAGATATTGCTCATAAAAGTTATGACATGCCAAATTAATTATGCATTAAATTTATGTGCAATATCTCGATACATATACATGTACATATACATGTACATGTACATGTATATGTATCTAGTGATGATATTGCACAAAAATATTACCGTTACCCATCCAAAAATTATTGTATGGAATTTCTTTTTTTTTGTTTGAAAACTAAATTTTTCAAGAATTTAAAATTTTTATTTTTAATATTTGCTTATTTACTTGATATTTAAAATTTAAAAGTGTCCATAATATTCTGCTAGGCCTCTACTAGATTACATAATGCCAATTATTTTTATCTAATAATGAAATTTTGCAACAAGCTGAAGATCCTGAAAATCCGGATGATACATGTATATCTCATTCGTATGATCTTACCTATCTTTATCAAACAATTGAAATCTCTCCTGGAGATATTAATATCATGAGAAAATTTTAAATATTATCCATCTTATCAAATCAACAATTTTTTCCTGGGTAAAAAAATTCCGTAGGCCGCTATATAGTATATAACGATGTGACTCTATAACGGTTAAAAAATGGCAATCCATTGCAGAGAGGTTTGACTGTAGAGGATCTTGCCGGAGCTTGTACTATGTTGCCAAATTGTGATCTATCATAGCAATTTTTGGGGCGAGAAAAGTTTTGAATGACACATGTATAAGGTACGAGTTTCATGTGTTTGTAATGCTTGCATTACTAAATGTTGGCCTTTTTCTTCCATGATGATGTAATACTTTGTACGCACGTGTGAATCTAATAATACAATAAAAAGGGTGTTGGATCCTTTTAACTCCAGTTTTACAGTTAACCACCAGTTTTACAGTTAAACTACAATAATTCGTGCGATATGACGCTTGCCAGGACTGAGTAGGGTGGTGGGACTCTGCTCTCAGATTTATTAGCATGGTGTGGGTATAACGATAACGGGAAGAACCGAAAAATCGTTTCAGTATATGTATTATATATAGATAATCATCATTCTTATTATTATCATCCATAAACAAAAACAGACTTTAAAAATTTTTTCCATTTATTTCTTTCGTATTGCCTTCTCGAGCTTGGTCTAGTTTCTAGTACAACTTTGCTTTTGATTCCATATTACGCGGGCGAAATTTGGGATTATTAATGGCGTTTTTTTTTTGCTTTTCTTTTTACCTATCGGTCTTATGACGTATAAATACCCTGTTTCAGGAAAGTCGGATCTAACACGATGTTTGATTGTTTAAGCGAGAGAAGATTGCCGGTTTTATAAGTTTACGGGAGGATAATCCATTGCTCTATATTTATCGTTATTCATAATCTCTCTAAATTGGCCAAATAATGATAATGTACATGCATTTAGATACATTATGAGAATTCGGTTGTTATAATGATGTGATGTTATACTTTTGGGTCATATGGTATATTACTGTTTCTAACATAGAATTCGTTCGACAAGCTAAAAAAAGAAGCGTCATCGTTGTTATCATCTTCAGGCGAAATTTTATTTATTACAATATTGAACAACATAATCATTATAAATTTAAAGATGCTCGTTTACTGTACGGAAAAAAAGGAAGGAATACTTTTGTGATTCTTACTGGGAACAAAATCCATACTTAATTATTTATTTTTCATTTAAACAGCATACGTAATATTGGCAAGGTATAAATTTTATTTTCTATTAAATCAGTTAACTCAAAAAATTAAATTATTAAAAGAAAAAAAAACAAAAGGGTAAATACCCCAATTAACTGAAGACCCAATAATCATTTTATATTTTATCACGGGTCTAGTGCTATCTTATTCTTTGTATTTCTAGTTTTCTGATAATAAGAATGTAAACAACAAATAGATAGCACAAATATTCCAATAGTTACTGATAATATTGTAGTAATAATCAGAGTTCCTGTCGATATAGAGTTATCATTAATATTATATGTGCGATTTTGAGGTATTGAGATTTCTGTTGAATTTGTATTTTCGTCCCTTGCAATGGGATAATTCATTCGAGGAATGGCATCTATTTTGTTGGATGACATATTCATTTTAATTATCGTCTATATGAGATGAAAAATAAAAATTATTAATATTGAAAAGTACTTTTTAAAACCATCAATTACTCAACTAATTTCGGTGTCAACGAATAATTTTTCCAAGGGATTTTTTTTTAATTTTATGTTTATATATATACGTGTACATATCAATATTATATTCAAACACACATTAATATTCATGTTTCATTTTTATTTGAAACATAATCTCATCTGATTGTATTATTAGTACGTTATGTTTATTCTTATTAGCGTTAGCGGTTAATGAAACAAAGTTGGCAATAAAATTAAGCAGAAAATAAAGATATATATTATATATGCTATCTCTGATCATAATTCTCTTTTTCTCTTATTATTGTAATTATTATTAGCCTTTTTAGCTTTAGCATCCGGATTCGAAAATGTTGTATTAACGGTCGCTGTAAGATCAATCACAATACAAGTGTCATTATTAGTATTATTTGTTGTTGGCGCTTTATTTTCTTTTATAGGATTAGCACTGTTTCCCGGAATTAACGCATTATGTTTAGATGGTTTTGTAATTTCTTCTTTCTGATTTATCTCACGTGATTTTTTTGTAAATTTTCGTTTAGTTAATTTTTTGTTTTGTTGTGTTTGAGGAATGGTCGATGTAATATTTGGGGTTGAATCATTGTTTGTAGCATTTAAAGGAACAGTAATCGTTGCCTGAATTGTAATCGTGGTATTACTGGTTGCTGGAGACGGTGATGATGTAATTTTATTATCATCTTGTTCTCGTTCTTCATCAAGAAATAGTGTATTGGGAATAGGTAATATTTCGTCTGATTCATCGTCGAATGGTGCATCGTAATAATTATTATTTACTGGGTAGTGGTTATAATAGTAGTCGTCGTATGCAGAAAGAGAAGGAATTCGCCAGTCATATCTGGAAGGCCATGAACGTTTATTATAACATCTACATACATGACGACAATGAATAAATGATTTTTTTGGTTGAGCAGCATTATTGAAAATTAGAATTGTGCACAAAAGCGTAAATACATGAACATGTATAAAAGGCAATACGGTACCCATTTTTTTTTCGGTTGATGTTTCCTAATTTAGAGCATGTATTTATTAACATTAGTTATCAAATTAATCAATTTTGATTAATTTGATTTTTCCAATAAGATCAATGTCAATATCATATCGATATAGACTGATTAACCATATCGATATCGATATGAATTTGGCTTTTATAAAAAGCGATCAACATACGTGCAATCCTCGCATCAAAGAATTAAAGAATTGCATGTCTATAAATTATATAAATTTTTTTGTGTATATATATATATATATATATATACTGTATTTTGCATGACGAAATCGATACAGTATCTTGTTTTGCGTCATGATTTAAGCAATATGATGATTCGGCGATGGCGAATTCGCAATACACTTGTTCCGACAGTGCGGGAGTTGAACCGTCATTATCCAAATCCCAAGGAAGATCCAAGACTTGCAAGAATATCGATAATGCAACTATCGTGATCACCGTACGGTGGACGGAAGTATTTTTGGTACAACACCCATCTTTCTTGAACGCATCTTCAAATAAAGTTATTTGAGATATCGTCGATGAGACCAAGTGTGATGAGCACCTCGTTGAATATACATTGGATTACGTCGGCATGATCGTAAATACAACCGTAGTTATATCCGTCAACAGAGAATATTGTATTTTGACAAGCCATCAAAAATATCGATAAATGTAAGGTTAAAAAAATCGCCAAATGATTATGTCGTTCATTCGTGATTTCGTTTGTCGACCATATGAATTGTCAAATTATATTCATAAATTTTATCACAAATGTGCAAATTCTAGGATGAGGACTTTTAAATGCTTTTGTCAAGAGATAGAACTTCAACAAAAATATTCCAGTTTAGACAATATGAATTCAGTTGTTAGAAAAGAAACCATTAAAAATACCATTTACTACAGTTTTTCTATTAAAATTTTGAATTCTAATCAAATTACAATCAAACTCGTCGATAATCCTCTTTTCTAAAGTAGCATTTATAACTTTTCAAGTATCGGTATCTAGCCGCTATTAATAAAACACCCTCTTTACATATATTATAATCTACATGTATAAGCTTGTCTAGAAATTACATGCATAAATTATTAATACGTGTTAGTTTGTATGTTCCAAAATAAATATATGAAACATATTGAAAAAATACTTATTTCTACAGAATTTGATATTTCGATGTCAAAATCACCAACATAAATTATTTATATATAACATAAATTATTTATATATACAGTATATATCAAATGAAGGTAAAAATTATTAAATATACCACAATTATATATAGTAATATTTAGGTTTTGGATTGTATGCTCCGAATGAAGACAAAAATTAATATTTTCGAAAAATGTATATGACATAGACGAAGTTTAAAACTACAAATTCATGATTATAGATATTGCTGTCGCAACGAGAAATCCCGTGATTATGAAAATTCTGGTGCGAGATCTTTAATAATTAGGAATGTTTCGTATCACTCTCGCGAATTCATACGAAAATTCTTTGAACATGTAGTATCAATATTGATGCCTCTTCACAAATTCTTACAAAAATTCTTATGTATCGTACGTCATCTTTTGATCCATAGAGATTCTTACAAAATTCATATTTTGTATTGTACTTAATCATTCTACTTTATTATATTCTTATCGTTACATTAAATTTTTATTATACATATACATACGTTAAGAAAACCGTATCCTTTTCTGACATGACCTTTTGCATGTGATCGACCTGTGACACCTTACCACATTACGCCAACCGATATAATTCAGGGATACAATTGCCAAATTATAGCTATTTGGCCAGGCCAGGCTTTCGGAATTTCATTTTTTTTCCCCGGTAATATTTGGCCACTATATAAAAAAAGTCATTGTCGGCCCCATAGTCATGACGAGACTATCAAAAAGAAGGCAACAACTACGTGCAAATGCTGTACATGCGCGCACCACTCGGCAAGAGTCGCTAACCTCGTTGATCTGGAATCAAGTGAGGAGTATGAAAGAGACAATTCAACTCGTTGAATCAATTTAATTCCGATAATGAAGTGCTTTAAGTTGATGATGAGTTAAACAATGACGAACATGGGTGTTCAATTAGTGACCTTTTACTTGTTGAATCTAAAAAAGGTTTGAAAAGCAAACCCATCCTTTCTGTTACAGAGGAGACTCAAGACGAGCAAAACGACGAAAAAGGCAAACCCAACGAGAAGCAGCAGTAAGAACTGCATTAATTACAGAGTTCTTTTTGCAGCGACAAAGAGGTGATTTTTTTATTTTAATAAATTAAATTCTTTTTGAAATCTTTCTCATCCAAATAACTCTAATTTAAAAAATTTTTGAATGAAAAATTTAGGCGAGAAACAATTCATTATTAACAAACCAAGCAATCTTTTTCTCATAAGAAAGTATCTTTTATAATGATGCCGATGATGAGAATGAGGATGGATAATTACAAAGACAGGCTGGAAATATTATTGATGAGGAATATGCTGAATATGAACATGAAAATATAATCTGTAAGACTATTGATTTTGTTGTAATGGTAATCCAAAAGGAACCACTCTCTAATGCTTATAAGGTCCGATATACTGCCATCCTATACTTTCTTCGACTTGTATTGAATGGCACAAGGAAATAGAAGCAAGTCAAATAGTATCAAATATACTTAATGCGGGTAATTATATCTTCTAATTCTTTTTATTAAAGGTTATTTAATTATCTCACAGGTTTATAAATTAATTATTCATGCAAACGTTACTTTTTATAGATAAAAGCCATAGACTCCTACTATCGGTACATCTAACGCAATTACAATAATCGTACGCCTTTTCTGGGACCTAACCATCAATCACATTAAATCGGAAATTCACGGTCAAGGGTGGCAATTTGTACACAATTATACACGATCATATAAATAAGAGCTTTAAAGCACATTTTATTTGACTTTACGCAACTGTCCTTCTATACATTTGGCTCGAGATAATTTATTGCATATTTTATTGGAGGAAATTATATTAAAAGAAAAAATTTGATGTGATAATTTGTGGGAAAAATTATCGAAGAAAGATTATTATATAAGGAGTCTCGCGAGAGAAAAATGATGGAAAAAATTATACCAAAAAAGATAAAAAGATAAATATTATCGTTCTAAAATGGAAATAAATATTACCATGTAACAATATGCGTCGCGTTTTTCCATTTTTTTGTTGTTAACCCTAATTTTCTTTTATTTTTAAACATATGCTAGGCGAAAATTTTTTAGATGTAAATCTGATACCTATTGTACCATTTGGCCATCTTTAGCAAGGGTAAAAATAGTGATTTTTATTGAAGTTATGAATGCCAAGCAGGTTGCAAGAAAAATGAGTCATCATCTGGTAAGAGTATATATGGTCTCTTGTCAAGGACAAAAGAAACAGGAAAAACGAAAATCTACCATTTCAGTGAGATCGTAACCTTTTAACAATCAAAAAAGCCATGCAAAAACTTACCTGAAGATTCTCTAAGGTAATTTGATCCCTTTTATAATATAATTTGTTCATTGATTACATGATGGTTTAAAAAAAACTTGATCTACATTTAAGAAAGAAAAAATGAAATAGATTCAAACAGAGAAAAGTCAGTGCCAGTCAAGCTGCAAGAAAAATGTGTTGTAGCCTGATGATAGTATAATGATCTCTTGCCAAATACAATTTATCACTGTCTGGGAGACATAAGCTTTTAACAACTAAGAAAAAAAAATGCACTTATATAAGAAGCCAAAAAAGACGTTCTGAGCCATTTCACAACATTGGTAATAAAAAATCCATGCAGAAGCTTACCTGAAGATTCTCTAAGGTAATTTAGTTCCTTTTCATAATATAATTTGTTCGTTGATTATGATGTTTCAAAAAAATAACACTTAATCTACAATTGGGAAAGAAGCCATGAATAGAATCAAATAGAGAAAATCAATGAATGCATTATTTTGACTCTGACTTCATAGAAATAACTGTGGGTTATTGGGAACAATGTTAAAAAGTGCAAAAGCTTCCCAAGATCGTGAAAAGCTCAAAACTACTCTGAAAGAAGTTTGATGTGTTTGCTTTTGAGAAGGTTGTAGGCTCAATGCCTTGAGAAAGCCATATTAGAGCCATATAAGAGCTAATAATGTATTACCTAGTGGTAAAAAATTATTTTCATACACATAAGACGGAATAAAATAAATCTGAAATTTCATTTTTTAAAATAATTGGGCGTTACTTTTTGTGGCGACTGTTAATGTATATCTTTTATATATGAACATATCGACTTATCTAATTTCATTTGTGATATTTTTATTAAATAAATGAAAAAAAAATTCAAATACGTAATGATATTGTAATATCATTTAGCATTATAAATTCAATAAAATAGACTTATTTTTACATATTATTTAATTTGTTTTCTCATATTAAAAAAGCAAATTAAAATACACGCACGTAATAACAGTAATAATAAACAACCATCTTTCTATTTAATGCATGGCATATCGTCATTACGGGTACTTGGATACAGAATTCTGGATAAAAAATTGACAGTTGTTAGCCTCCGGTCAAAACAAAAAACATTTCTCTTCGGAGATGTAAATCACCACATACATGTATAACGACAACAATTACATATATCTCGTTTGTTTTACTATCATTTCAAGCAATTCGTATTTTCTAAAGTGAATCGAAATGGAATAAAATAGTAAATGTCAAAATAATTGGTACCGTGAGGGGTATTTAAATGTGAACTATTGTCGATATGATGTATACTGCGATTAAGCGTTCTAAATATAACGATGACTAGTCTAGCGGAGATAAGATATCGACAATCTAATGAAAGAATGCAAAAAATTGGAAAATTTACTAATGCAGAATATTTTGCAAAAGGAGGTTTGGGGTCAATTTATATAGCATCATGATTGGGCGTATACCTTGATGAAGAAAAATGGATTGTGGAAACGTGATGTTGTGTTGAATTCATGAAATCATTACACAATTACGTAACATTTCTCTAAAGTGAAAGTGGTTCTAATACAAACAAATTTTTCAAAAATAGATTCAGACTTCAGTTATGATATTATTAATTATTATGTATTATGTACGGAATAAAACCCCCCGTTAGAAACGAGTACTCAATAGCGATCTTTCGTAAATATATAACTTCTATTTACATGTATATTGGATTTATCTGACAGGAGAAATTTGTACACGATATCGGGTATTGAGTAACCTATTATTATACATGTACATAACTGTGTGTAATGCTAATTAAAAAATAAACGATCTAAACTAAATTTATACATTTATCTAAAAAATTCATAAAAATCGCTTTATGAAATTTAATAATGCAAAAAACTGCTGATTAAGCTCTATGATATTAAAGTTAAACTGGAGAAGTTTGCGAATTTTTTGATTTAAGCATTTCTGGCCGCTTCGTCGAATATAATTTAACCCTTGCAGACAGTCGCTTCTTCGTCCTCTTCTGTTATAATTTTATTATTTTCATACGTTCTTGTGATGGTCACATTTATAGTCACACGACTTAGGTCATTGGTATCAAGGACATTGGTGTCAAACCAACTCGAATTCGTATGTAGTTTTGGGAAAGCATGTTTTATTGAGACAATATTGCGCGTGAAGCCGTAGATTATACTATTAACAATTCCCGCAGAAGTTAATATGCAGCCTGCTGCAATTGTTCTAGATGGAAAGAAAGATATGATGAATATACGTATTTGTGTGTAAAATAAATTTAATGAATGCACTTACAATGAATATGGAACGTCCTCATCATCCGCTATAGAAATGAAACGCACTAAGAATCAAAAAAAGTTAATATTAGTGAAAAATTTACGCATTCCACAAAAATAAATAATATTAAAATACGTAAACGTACGGCAACCCAAAGGACTAACTAATATGACATAAATTACGGGATAATAAATTAATTTTCTCCCACTTCGTTGTAATACTTTTTTCGTTCGTCTCATCCTTATTTTTCGACGTCGCCACTGTATTATTATGAACATGACCGAATACAAGATAATCATAGAAATTGCCAAAATTCCCATGAACAAATAGTGGAACCAAATTCTATATGTCACAAAATCGCTGCTAATCCAGCACCAGGCACTACTTGATGGACCAAAGAAGACGGCATTTTTATGGACTTGAAATGAGAGCCCAATTACTGAGATTACAGTGACGACAGGCCATATTATAGCCATCGATATTTGTAGAAAATATTTTGGATCATAGGAAAAGACCACCAATGAAAAAGTATGCAAACAAATTGTAAAAGCCCAGAAACCTATAAAAAATTTCATTAAAAATAATTCGATAAATCAAAGAGAAACAATTGATACATTTGTATTTACTTGCAGCTTTACCTGAACTCACGTCACCCATATTTATTAGAATACCCTGAAAGTCACAGATCGTACCAGGATGGATATTACCCCCATCTGACAACCAATAGTATGTAATCATAAAGCCAACACTTTGTATCCAGTCTCCAATCAAAAGATTCACCACCAAATAAGTGACAGTTTTGTTTACGACATTTTGTCTTGTTATCAAAAATAGCATAATAGTGGTTGCGAGATTACTTATTGTGCTAAATACACATACGGCGATCATGCCTCGGATTTGTTCTTGAAGCGATACGGAAAATTCCATTTTAGAAAAAGAGGAGGAAAAACGGGTTGCTTTTTCGGAAACAATGATTTTGTTTGCTATTGAGAAACTTTGGGTTGCGCGAACAATTTGAGACAAATACAGTCAAAACTCGTTATAATAATGAAGTGGGTTTCTGAAGGATTTTTCAGTAGAACAAACAAGTTTTCCAATATAGCAAATAATAGACTTCCCTATATTTTTGTTTTGGGAATATAAATATTTTCTTTAGCTGCGAATTTCATTATACGTATTGCATGTTTCCTATAACGAGTTTTGACCGTATTAGTTCTTACTATAGCTTAATAAAAGTTCAAAGCAAGATGGAGGGATAGTCAAAGCAAGAAGAAATGAAAAATGAAAGATATAGCTCAAAGGAAGAGCTTTGCGCGCGCGTCAGTTTAATATACATTTTTTCGATTACTGCACATGTTACACATTGATCTCAGAATGAAACAATAAATTTATTAATGTAGCACATCTTTAACAGATCATGACACGTATCTGTAACTTTTCCCGAAAATACCCATCCGTAAATTCCGGCACGAGAATTAAATTAAATACTGTCACGTTTTTCGGCAACACCCTTTTTTAATGGGTTTGTTTTACAGAACAATCTTTGGACATATTTAAAGTTTAATAACAAAGATAAGTCATTTAAAAGCATTTAAAAGTACATACATGTACATATATAGCAGATCATAATTTAGTCAATCATGATTTTCGAATAGAGTTTAAATTCATAATAATATTAAAAGAGGTCTTTAAAATAAGATAAAAGATTTTAAAATCATTCATGTGGCAGCGGTGAATGAATAATTAAGAGGTTATATTTAGTCCATTGTTATTTTTTGAATAAAGCATCAATGAAAAACCAAATTTGTCAATATTTGAATTGCCCACGTCGTCCCATTGTCCCCATTGATGGCATACCAACATGTTTATTCCTTGAAGTGTGCTAAAATTTTCATCCTAAATCTTTTCTTAATATTTGACGAACAATTAATCTTTTTAGGTATCTACTTTCAGCCTTGCTATGTGCTACTTTGACGGACATAAAAATACTGCGCTCAAAATATAATATTTCTTATTTCATACAGTATATAGACGTAAATAATTTAAAAAGAAATATTTAATCATAGTGACGACGTAAATTACGTGCGTGTTCAATGCCTCAAAGAATAATGCCCGACTTAAAATTATATAGCAAAACATATGATACTGTAAGAGGGGAGTATTTTGGCGAAGATGGGAAGTCATAAGTATCTCGAAAGGTATACAAACAATTGATAGGCATAATCCCTGTCGCAGATTAATATAGAATGAATAGCGATAGGGCTTAAATAATCAAAAGCCAGTTTAATCCCGTAGAACGAAATAACAAGCATGGGCGTTATTTCGAAAATCACATGCTCTAAAAAATAGCATACATAGTCTCGAAATATCGCCCATGGGCGTCCGCGCGCCCCCTATATAACTTGATAAATTGCACTCTTTTAATATAAATTCTTTTTTTTTTGTTGACATCATTATTGAACCCGATTGGTCGATTTTGTAATATAAAGAAGCATGATAGCGTCTGTATATGAAAATTACCTCAAGTTTAAACGCGATAGTATAACTCGTTTTGTGCTCATGTTCACTTGTAAATAAAGCAAAAAACTTGCATGCGAACAAACAAAAAAATAACCATCACATTTTTATTATGGTAATACAAGAAAAAGAGAAGATGTAAAACAAACAATAGAAATACGAAGGAAAAAAGTAAAATCAAATAAAATAAAAAAAACATAAAAACAAGAAAAATGAAAAACTCATACTTTCAAAAAGAAGTATATTTATTTTTATGTACAACGCACATGAACGTTATCTCAAAATCAGGTTTAGCAGAAAATCGACTTTTTGTCTCGAAATAACGCATGTGGGCATACTCGAGATAACGCGCAGGTGTGTGTTATTTCATGGTTTTACGGTATAAATTCAATATTATATTCTATACTTCATACTAACCATACTAACCTTAATCCTTTTTCAGAATTTTCAGTTCCTCAAAAAAACAGCACAAATTTTGTTTAAGATCCAGATTTATATTTCGTATTAATTTGTTCCCAATTATAGATGTTTTCATATACACCCTGACAAAAATATCCATTCATAAAATAATTACATGTAAACTCATAGGACGACTTTCGTCTGATTGGTTGATCCGATCAATTGCCCGGGTATAGCCCCGGATAACTAATTTATACTATTTAAAGAACTTTTTAAAATTGCAACCTTTCACCATTTTGCTTATGAAAAATAAAATTTTTTTTCATAATTAGTTTCAGAAGAGCATTGCCCTTTACCATGCAAAATAATTCCAAAAATAAAAGATTTTACTTAGAAGTGAAAATGGCTCAGTATATTATTATATTTTGTCAAAAATATTAATCAACAAAGTAACTGAAAACATTATTGTCAAAGATCAAACTAACAAAACTCTGCCAGATTATATAGAAATAAATAATATACTTTGCCTAAACTGTTATAATAGAATCATGGTAAATTATTCATTAATCTTTTAATAATATGCTTAAGCAAGTATATAGTAATTTGAAATTAATGAGATTATTGAAAGTGAAAGCACTAATTATAGAGAGTGATCTGGAATTATTAGGACTGATAAAGTGGAAAGTAATTATTTATCTTTCTTTAAAGCAATAAAATTTATGATAAATATTCTATTTATTTGTAAAAATAAAGAAAATAATTTAATAATATATTTATTTGATAAATTTTGAGAGTTTATGAAAGGAAAGATATTAAAATTTTTTTTAAGAAATTATAATTTTCATCTAATTCAAATTCAAAAATAAGAATTCAAAGACAAAAATAAAAAATAATTTCTATTTTTATATTACTTTTTATATAAAATTTGAAATAAGTTTATTAATAATTTTAAGAAAGATTTGGTAATAATTTAAATTTAAATAATATTTTAATTATTTTATAGATATACTTGTAAATTTAAATAATTATTACATCTCATATAATTATATAATAAAAGAATTTTATATCTAAAGAATTATTAATTTCAAACTTATCAAGCATATTAATAAGATATTAATATTGATAATTATTATAATATTTATATAAAATAAATATTAAATATAATTATAATATCTATTATTATATACTTAATAATAATTCTCATAAATTTAATTATTACTTAAACCTGTAATTCTAAAAATAAATTTATATAATTCTATATTAATTGATATTAATTAATTAAAATGAATATAAAAGATAAATTTATAATACTTTATAATTTTTTGCATAATTAGTATTAAAAATTTTGCATAATTAATAATAATACAAGATTAAAGAATTTAATTATATATAATTATAATATTAAATAAAAAAAAAAATATTATATTTACTTGATAAAAAATATTATTTTTATAAATGTACAAGAAAATAATTTTTATACTTTAATTAAAGTAATTAATATAATTATAAAAGTTTTATTATATAATAATATATTAAAAAATATATTATTTCTCTTATAACTAATTAATCTGAATAAATTTATCTTTAAACTATTATTTTATATTACTTATATTATTATAATCTATTAAATATTACTAATAATATTTTATTTTTTCTTTTATTATATAAATAATTAAAAATTAATATTTTTTTCAATATTAATTATTCTTTTTTATACTATATTATTATTTTTTTTAAAGAAAATAAGTTGCTTATATAAAATTCTAAGCTATAATATATTAATTTTTTTAAAAAATTTCTTATAGTATATGATAAGAATTTTTATAATTATTAAGATAAAATTTAAATTATTATATAAAAATATTAAATATCTTGTACTTAAAAATCTTCTTAATAATATAATTTTTCTTATTTTAAATATTTATACTATATTTTTTTATTTAATATCTTTAATATATTTTTATATTTAAATAATAATTTTAATTCAATTATAAAAATTATTTAAAAATATTATTATATATCTTTTAAATATCTTTTACTAGAAATTAAATAATTATTTAATTTTAGAAATAATAAAGATAAAGATATTTAAATTTTTAATTTAACTATTAAAATATTTTATAATCTTTTATATTAAAATATAAAAATAGTTATTTTTTATTTATATAAACAAAAAATAACTTAAATTAGATTATTATAGTCTCAGATAAAAATAGTACAGCAAGTATGTAATGATTATTTATCATTTATTATAATATATTACAATTAGATAATACTTTATTTATTATCATATTATAATAGTTAAGAAACTATCTTTAGTTTCAGATATATATTATAATTTATTTTTTAAATTATATTTAAGAATATTATATTTTGCTTTTTTTATTATATATCTGAGATTATTATAGTTTATATATCAGATATTATATAAATTATATTTGTATTATCACTTAAAAATTACTAAAATATATATCAGTATAATATGCATTTTGCTTTTTAAATCAATATATATCAAGATAACTAATTTTTATTATTAGCTATATATTATATAATATATATCAATTTAAATAATTATAATTAATTTCTATTATTAGATTATATAAGCAAAAAATATACTGATAATTTATTCAGTTATATATTATTATTTGTAAATCTAATATGAAAACTATACTCAAACTTGAAATATAATATCTTAGCTTTTTGATTAATTTCTCTATAAGAGCTAGATTTAAGATATATAATATTTATATTCTAACTTTATATAATATATTTTATAAAAATAAGATATATAATATCAAATTATTAGTTTTATATAATTCATTTAAATATTATTCAAGAATAAGATATATAATATTAAATTATTAATAATTATTAGCTTTATATAATATTATCTAAGCATAAGATATATAATATTAAATTATTATTATATCTACTAATATCTCAAAGTATAATTTTATATATTATATACTTTTTTATAATAATTATTTCTTGAAATATTAATTTTTTTTAATATCAAAATTATATTTATTTGCTAAAATATTATCTTTACTTATTAATATTTTAAAATATAATTTATATATTATATATTTTTTTTGTAATAATTATTTCTTGAAATATTAATTTTTTTATATAAATTATATTTATTTAATAAAAAAAAATAGATTACTTTACAAATATAAAATATCTATATATTTGATA